>JBAMIE010172371.1:0-14885 GCA_037177295.1 Kaempferia parviflora | reverse complement strand
TTTTCTTCTTAGACCTTAAGACTCTATTTTCCAACTTCTTAAGGATATTCTCCAATTTATCAAGTCTTGACCTCAAGACTTGATTTTCTATTCTCAAATCCTTGAATTTGGATTTTTCTTAATTCTCTTGGACATTTCTAATTTTAGGCATATATCTAAAGTCCTTAGATTTCTTGTCTAATCCATTTTCTACCTTCCTATTCTTAGATAAGGTAGTTCTAGCATGATAAACTATATGATTTTCTTTAATTCTATCATGCATCCTATTTTCATGATAAATAGTATTAAAGTGATAAAAATTAGAGCTAGCATGCTTTTTATCATGACTCAAAAGAATTGAATTAATAAATGACACATTGGGTTTGCTCTTAAGAGCTCCCCCTTGAATTGAGCTCCTTCCTTTGTTCTTGGCCGGTTCTCTACCTTTTGAACATTAACTCCGATAATGTTCTTTTTAATTGCAAGAGAAGCACACAATGTGCTCCTTGCTCTTTTGTATCATGGGGCTAACCACCTTTGGCTTCTTCTTGGTCTTGGGTGCCACTTAGACCTTCTTCTTAGCTAAATTGGGACACTTACTCTTATAGTATCCACTCTCCCTACACTCAAAGTAAATGATATTAATAATTAAAACTTTTATACCTTCTTTGCTTGTAGGGGTGACGCATGATCCTTCATTTGATTTTTCATGACTTGTAGAGGGGGACACTCTTTTTCCCATTTGACCCAGAAGTAGAAGCTTCTTCTTGCTTTGGTGTCAACAATGTGCGCTCCCCCTCAATTCTTGAGGTGGATGCATCTTCATCTTCATCCTCGAATGTCGAAGATTCTTCAACCTTCGAATCCTCATGTACATGAACAAATAGTACACCCCTTTGCCTTTGTCTTTGCCTTCTCTTAAGGATGGATCTTCTTTAATTTCCTCCTCTTCTTGATCCAATAAGTCTCCCTCTTTGGGTTCTTCTTGATATGGCATAGTGAAGGAATCTTTATGAAGCTTTGTCAATTTACTTCATATATTTTTGACATCTTTAAATTCTCCAATTTTGATAGTGCTCGGCAATAAATTAACCAATAATTCGGTTACCTTATCATTTGCCTCGCACCTCTTGACTTGCTCCTTGGTCTATTTTTTCTTCAAACCCCTTGGATCTTAAAAGCCCTCTATTAGAGCAAACCATTGTTCTATCTCCATTATGAAGAAAATTTTGGTCCTTGATTTCTAAGAATTAAAACATGTTGATGTGAATGGTAGAGACATCCTTGTATCAAATCCAAGTATATCTTAGAAATTCATTTTGAAGTTGAGCTCCTTAATGATGATCTTCACTGTTGAAATTTGGGCTTCAACTTTTTCTTCCTCTAGGTTGTTGCTTTTCCGGCGATGAGTTCGATGAAGAGTGACCTCGCTCTAATACCACTTGTTGGAACATTCGGAGCTAGAGGGGGAGTTGAATAGCTCGCTCGCTTTGCTTCGTTGATGATGTTGCAGCGAAAAAACTCAGAAGCAAATGCTAACACCTTGATTTACTTGGTATTCACCTCAAGAAGGGGTGACTAATCTAAGGATCCGACCCTCTCTCACACATCCACTGTGAACAACCTCCTTCTTGGAAACACTCCGGAGGTAGAGAAGCCTCGTACAAACTCACAATAGTAAAATATAACAAGAAGATACAAAAGGAGATAATACAAATAAAATCTGACAAGATTTACAACATTTGATCTTTAGCTTGCGATCTTCTTGTTGCTTGGAATCACCTTTTGAATACTCAGAAGTGCAACAACACTTCGCCCTGAATCACTTAAGAAGTTGTTGTTGGGTTGTAAGGTTGCAAACACAGTCCTACATTGAAAACACATGGGAAAGATCATAGGTTTATAAGAGAAATATATCTCAATTAGTATGAGGCCTTTTGGGTAGAGTCCAAAAGCAAAACCATGAGGGCTTAGGTCCAAAGTGGATAATATCATGTTACTGTGGAGATATCTAAATTTCTTTTTGACCAAATAGTTGTAGAGAAGATTGGAGAGGAAGAAGTGTGTTCGAATCTGCGTTTTTGTCCTTTATTTGTGTGCTTTAGAGTTCTCAATCGGTTGAGCTTGATCTCAATCAATTGCCATGTTGGATTTGCCCATTAAAACTTGCATAACGACTATTTTATGAACTTGAATCGATTAACCAATCGATTCAATAGCTTCAATCGATCACCTGATCGATCCAGAAGCTCTCTGTTCGCTCACGAACTCTCTCAATCGATTAGTACCTTCAATCAATCACTTGATCGATTCAAAAGCTCACTATTTTCTCAAAAAGTCTCCCAATTGATTGGTTAATTGATTGGGGAAGATCTTGATCGATTACCTAATCAATCAAGACATATTTTTACTGTACTTTGTCAACCAATTGATTACCTGATCGATTGACCCCCTACGATTGATTTCCTAATGATTGGTAAGTAGTAAAATGTGTAGATCTCTAAACGATCTTCATTTCTCATCTGAGATCACCTCATTCCGATATCCGAGTCAAAAGTTATGACCTTTGGAAGTTTGCTACATCATAACTTTCCCGTTCCATGCCAACTCTCTATTGGACATAAGACCGCCAAGTATCTGTTCAACTTTTGATCCACTTTTGTCGAAACTTCCTCTTTGCCAACTTCTCATTGAACTTCTGATTACCAAGTGCGGTCCTTCTTGATTCACTTAGATTTTTCTCTTGCCTAACTTTAGTAAGAACTTATCATTGTCTAGAATCCAGTCAACTTTGACCTGCTGGGACTTCTCCACCAGGTGTCCAGTCACTCCTTTGATCCACTTGGACTTTTCTCCTTGTGCCAAGTGTTTGATCCTTCGTGACCCACTTAGATTTCCAACCACCAGATGTCTGATAAACCTTTGACTCACTTGGATTTCCAATGTCTATCTTTACTTACGAGGACTTTTCATCACCTGGCTTCACTCACTAGGATTTTCCACCTACTTCACTCACCAGGATTTCTTCACTACCTAGCTCCACTCACTAGTACTTTCAACTGTTTGGCTTCACTCACCAAGACTTTCCATCTGCTTAGTTTCACTCACCAGGACTTTCTAACTGTCTGACTTCACTCACTAGGACTTTCCATCTGCCCGACTTCACTCACCGACACTTTTCATCTGTCTGACTTCACTCACCAGGACTTTTTATCTGTCTAACTTGACTCACCATGACTTTCCAATGCCTAGCTTCACTCACCAAGATTTTTCATCACCTAGCTTCACTCATGAGATTTTTCACTTGGCTTCACTTACCAGGATTTCCTCACTGCCTAACTTCACTCATTAGAACTTTCAACTACTTAGTTTCACTCATCATGACTTTTCAACTTTCCAAATAGTTTCACCTATTTTAATAGATAGAGATTAAATTTCGGTGGACATATATCTTTGGGAGAAAAATTTCTTCCACTCTTATATATAAGTTGAACTTATAATTTACTTTTTTTATATAACTTAGGTCGGATTATGAGAAGGGTACAAGATGAAGCGTAAATAACTTTTGCCAAGGAAGAGTCCGTCTGCCTTATGTTTAATGATATTGAGTGTTCTGTTATCTTCTCCATATTCTTAGTTGTGTCCCTTAGGTGTCCATCTTTACTTTCATTTAATGCATTTTGGAGCATTGGATCTTCGATTTTCCTAAATAGATTTTGATGATCTCAAATACATCACATATCTAAGGTTAGAGGAGAAAAAAATACTCAATTTTTGATATACCATATTTATCGTACGAGAATATATTAAAATATATCAATATTATTGATAAATTAAAAAATTTAGTACGGTATTATACTGTATTAAATTTTTCAATATCGATATCAGTATGAAATTTAATTTTTTAATACAGTATATATTATATCGATATCAAAATTTTAAGATAGACAACATAAAATTTATAACATACTAAAAATTTGGTATATTACAAATTTGGTATATTAAAACAAATTTTTATGTATGATATATGATTTTGTTATGGTCTCTAATACAATTTTAATACGAAATTATGAGTGAGATATTATTTTAAGTTTTTATAAAAAAAAAGTAAGAAATAGTTCTTTCGTCAATATAAATAATTATAGGTGCTCCTTCACCGAAAAAAAATTATAATAAGACCAAGAGAGATGATTCTGATCTAATTTTTATAAATCAGGAAATGATTTGCTATGTAATTGTGGTCGAATATAGTGACTTTAATTAGTTGTCATCTTTCTGAGTTTATATTTTCATTAAAATTATAATTTAATTTGGATAGACCATCGGACATTACTTGGAGCAGCTGGAATTCTCTGGATCATAATCTCTAGTGTATTCCTGGTCCAGTACACATCAGTCGTTGGATTTGATCAAGATGGATCAGTATTTAAATTTTACCTTCGATCTAACGACTAATGTACACTGGACCATAAAGAAGAATCCAACTCGGACCGAGTTCACAAAAAGTGGACCATCCGGAGCACACTTAAATAGAAATTATATTTTAAATGTATATATTTTTAGGAAAAATTATTATAGATCGATTTAAAATTTTAAATATTAACTCTGAAATTCAATCCAAAAAAATAAGTTTAAATTAAAACTAATTATGTAATAATTTATTATTAATATATATTATCCGCGCATGTTTCTAGTAGTGTCGGTATTTGATTCTTATTTAATAATTTTTAAATTATTTAGTAAATCGAAAGCGTTGTTCGTACTCGTATACAGACTTTTCCGCTCTCTCGTTCTCCAATTTCTCACCGGCAACAGCTGCGCACGGCGATGGCGACAATGGCGAGGCTGACGCGCCACCCCCGGCTGTTCCCTGGCCGTAGATCCTCCCCGCTCACCCTCATCCTGGTGGCGCTGCTGACCGTCTCGGTGGTCCTTCTCATGCTCCTCGCCCTCGGGATCTTCTCGCTCCCTGTGGATTCCGACGGCCCAGCTAAGCATGGCCCTCGAAGATCCGTCCACGAGGCGTACGTTGAGCTCTTTTTTTTTTCCTGTTGGTGCTTCTATAGGCAGATCGAATGGATCTGTGGGCGTTCGCCTTGGATCTCTGAGGTTCCGTTCCCAGCTAGTGATTGTGTTTCTGAATTTTGCAGGAGAAATGCGCTGGAGCACGGAGGGGATCATTGGACGGAGCTGGTCTCGTGGGAACCCAGGGCGTTTATCTATCACAATTTTATGGTTAATTTCCATTCGCTTCTTCCATCCATTATGCTGCTTCCGCCCTTTCGAATTGAGGAGCATTCGAAGTTGCGAGAATTTTTATTCTTGATTCTTTAACTTACCTTAATGGGATGCATGAACCTCGTTTATGGATCTGACTGATGGTTAAGTTCACTCCATTTATCGCCTCTTTTCTGAGAAATTTGCCTAATTTTCCACAAATGAGTTTAAGATGCACTCACCTGTAACCAATCCTTGCGGAGATATAGGCTGTTTAACAAAAGATAACTATGGGAATTAGGATAGTCATTTGAACAGGGCGTCTAATGTATTTGAATATGAGATCATTTTTCATAGTGTCGATGCTTGTAAGCTGTATGATTCAATGGTCTGCCTGAATGCTTCAGCCGATCTTTTAATTTTGCTCAATTGTTTGTGCTTTTGCTTTTGCTTTTCCCCTTGCTTCTCGACCAAAAGTTACTTGACCAAAATTGTCAACCTATCTGCAATAGATCCATCAGCACTATTTTAATCTAAGTTTAGTAGCTAAGGAGGGACTGGAAATGCCTGGGATTTTGTACCAGAAGGAACTATGTTTAGGAAAGTTTCTTCATTCAGTTATAGTTGTCTGTGTTTGTTGTTGTCAAAACCCACATCTCTGTCAACATTAACTCCTCTAGTTGCCTCAAAAGTTATTTTCGTGTCCTTCGAGATTGTTTCATGTTTCTTATAAATTGACCATAACTAAGGGTACCCATTAATCATTATTACACTCTGACCCTTAATCAGGAATTTGCATTATTTTTAAGTCCTAAATTCTGCATTTTCCATCTCACATCCAATTTATTTTGGTCTTTCTTGAAGAAATTTTTTGACATTCTTTGCCCTTTCTATTTTCATTTTTCTTTGCGGTGACATTCATATCAAAAATAGCAGCAACATCAAACACTTACCATTTTACATTATTGCTCCTACTGTGCTACCTTTTATACATGAGTTTCTTTCCTCCTACAACTTTCATCATGATGATATGGTGGCATGGGCACAGGTCTTATTTTTTGTAATTGTTTTTATCCTATTCTTTCTTCCTATGACATCATTTATTCTCTCCAGTGCTGCCTAGCCACCTATGCATGTTATATCTTCTGCATGGTTTGTAATGTTATACATGTTTGTTAGTAACAATAGCTGTTTTATATGTGTTTATTAGTCCCAGAAAGAGTGTGAGTACCTCATTGAATTGGCAAAGCCTCATATGCAGAAGTCAACAGTTGTAGATAGTGCGACAGGTCGGAGTAAAGACAGCAGGTTTACATTTCATTGGCTCTCCTTTATCATCTGCCTGTTAGTTAATCAATCATCTTAAAATGTAGCAATTTCTTACTAGGGTCCGGACAAGTGCTGGCATGTTTCTTAGAAGAGGACAAGACAAAATCATCCGAACAATTGAGAAAAGAATAGCAGATTTTACCTTCATACCTGTAGGTGTGTATTTAGTAAGTTATATGAACTGAAGAACTATGCCTGACGTTATATTTAATGTTTTACTAGCGATATGTATTGCGTGTGTAATATAATGCATGAATATTTTGATGTGAAATTACTAATAAGCCTTGAAATTATTTTCGGTGTGAAAAGAAAAAAAAAAAGATATTAACGAGGATATTAACGTAACTTAATTTTGGGCTTCTCCAAATTAATTGAGAGTTGGTTATGAAAGCATCCAGATTTTTAATTAAATACTAAGATGATGTGCCATGTATTAACTCCTGATTGCTTTAAGACATTTGATTATGCAGTTTATACAAAATTATTTTGCTGTCTTCCTATCTGAAAATCCTGACATATATTAGACCTCTGCTCCTCTTAATTGATCCATATTGTGTGAATTATTCAAAAATAATTAGTTATTTTGGCTATTCCATTTGGTATCTTCTTATACATTGACTCTGCTCGCATTTGTGTATTTACTGGTTACACGGTATATTTGAATGCTTATTTGCACTTGTTCCTGAACATACTCAAATATTATATGTTAAAATTTTGATTTTAATTTTTTTTTTCATTTTTGGGTCATTCATTCATTTTCTTCTGGCAATTTTTTTTTGCGAGAAGAAGAATGCTATGTTTACATCAGACTCAGTTGGAGCTTTACACCATGTAAACTGGTATATATGAGCATCTTACTAATATAGTTAGTTCATCATGGCATTATTCTCCTATCAAAGATTAATTATGCATCTATTCTAGTATATATCAAATTTTCTTCAGTGTACTATTTAGGTGTTGTGTTTACACTACTAAGATTTAGTTTTGTTCCTTATTTCAGAACATGGAGAGGGTCTTCAGGTTCTCCATTATGAAGTTGGTCAGAAATACGAATCTCACTTTGACTACTTCGCAGATGAATTCAATACTCAGAATGGGGGTCAGCGAATAGCTACACTTCTCATGTACCTGTAAGGATATATTGAACTCAAGAGGCTGACAGTTTTTCCAACAAAACATTTTCCATGACCTTAACATCAATGTTCCATTTTTCTTGATCAGTTCTGATGTTGAGGAAGGTGGTGAAACCGTGTTTCCTTCTGCAAAATTCAACAGAAGTTCTTCACCAGAGTTATCAGAATGTGCAAAAAAAGGTCTTTCTGTTAAACCAAAGATGGGTGATGCTTTACTCTTCTGGAGTATGAAACCAGATGCCACTCTAGATCCATCTAGTTTACATGGTATGTTTCCCACTAAGAACTATTATCATCTAGCTGTTTGCTCTAAACACAACATTCTCAGCTACTAATTGAACTTGTTGCAGGTGGATGCCCTGTTATTAAAGGAAATAAATGGTCTGCTACAAAATGGATGCGCGTTCATGAATATAGAACTTAGTTACTTTGCTAAGAAGGTACTAGAATTCGCTTGAGAAATGTTATTGTATCCTTCTGAAAGCAACAGAAGCTAAACGTAAATGCAGCTTTAGGTTGCTTCAACCTACCATATGCTCCATAATTCTGTTGTCCTTGTAGCGCCTTGACCACAGTTAATCACAATTCTACCGAGTAGATGGATGGATAAATAACCTACCGAACATTTACAATAAATGCCCATGTATATATATAAACTTTATTCTTTAATCTGTATTATTGTGAAATTGTGCTAGTAATCCTAATTAATATTGTAGAATCAGAACCTCATGCTGTAAATTGCCCTCTTCCAACTGTTAAATATATCTAAAACCCCCTGATGTAGATGAATTTAGGGTTGAATTTAATTGTGAAAAGCAAACTTCATTGTCGATAATAAGAAACCAAGAAGTTGAATCTTTACTGGCAAGGATTAATGGAAACTTATGAGGAAATCGCTTGTTTATGTTCATTAAATTTTAGCTTTTGCTTTGTCATAAATATAATTTTTCTTTCCAATCTTTTCCATGTTTACTTGATGATCTCAACCAGCTTCTATTTCATATTTAGTGTCTAGAGTTGATCCATTTAGCATCAGATAGAGATCCGGACTCAGGTGAACACTTGAACTTCATGGAAGATAAGTCACATTGCTCTTCTCCTTATTCCCTGTCAGTTTTGAAATACAAGTCAAACTACAGATATTCGATACAATGTAAATGTTATGAGTCGAACTGGATAGTGTTTGGTTTTTCATCAATATTTTGACAATAGGATCTGGCTTCAAGCTTCTTTGTCGGATTGACCAGGATTGCTCATACTTGAAAAACTGATCAACAATAGAATTGGTTCATTCTTTTAAATATTTTCTTGTCGTAATTGATAGAATGGGCGATAAGAATCTATAAAGATGCCGGCGTTAGAATTGTTTTTGAAGACAATCGAACAGTAAGAAACCCAGCTTGGTCTGGTCGTGTTAGAACATTTTATTCACAGTCACACTGATCTTCATATATAGAAATGGAAGTATATATTTATTTACAATGAATTTATTATTATAGTCATACAGTAAAAATATCAAAGGATGGAAGTATCAAAATAAATTCCTAGATCTTCTAATAAATTTTTAATATTAAAGTTAGAAATGCATTCTTAGATCTTGACAAAGAGATTAGTGTTTCCCACCAAAGTGAAGTGTATTACATATTTTAAAATGCTATTTATCAAAAACATTTAAAAAAAACTCAAACTGGATTTAAAAAACAATTAAATTTTTAAGTTAATATTTAAACACAACTGTACCAAACAATATAAAATTTTACTCATTTTCCTTGTTTTGTTTTTCTATAATCTTATTTCTACGCACCCTGAGAGCATTGACAGCTCAAAGAATTGTATATAGTCAGGAGTTGGACTTGATGCAACTGATCCAACTAAGAAAGGTAATGGAGAAAAACATATAATTTTGTTTGGGCTTTCTCTTAATTTTCTTATTTGTCATAATTTCATATTATCTAATTAAATACTAATTGATCATCTAAATACATATCTGAAACATCTTAAATGCGTCAAATGCCTCTTAAAGTTTTCACTCAATAGGTATCACTCAATAGGTATCACTCTGACTTTCCCTTTAATATTCTCATTTATTATCTTATCTATCCTCTATACAAGCACATCTACTTTAACATCTCATATTCTTGTCATATACTTGCTTTATAACCTAACATTAAGCTACATACTATATGAGTTTAGTCCCTTTAGAAAATATGAGGAAAAATATTATAACAACTTCAATGGTCAAGAGGTAGATTGAATCTAGCTTAGAGTTTCATTCTTGGAACATGAAGAGTCGAGAATAAGAAGATTTTCTCCTTGCAAGCAAAATATCCAAATTCAAATGAAAACAATACACTAAGAAAAGCCACTTATATTTATTCCATTTCTAAAGGTACAATTTCATTCCTTATTATTGAACTAAAGAAGTCCCCATATCACTATCATAAACAACTAAACAAGAGACCATGTGCCAATGCCCCAATCAGTCCCTCACTTTCTTCACATGTCACACACAGGCAAGAATCTAACAGCTTGTTGTATGTGATCCTGCAATCTCTACAGTCGACAATGAAGTTTCACTCCACGCAATCTGACCGTTATCCATTTATTAAATACAGTATTCATTCTTGGACCCCATCCATTTCTTTATGTTGGAATCCTACAATCAAACAAGCACACACACAGGAAGTAAACAAGAAGCTCACTCTTCCCTTTGGAGAGGGCTGCAACATATACACACTCGCTTCATAGACTCAAGAGTAACGAAATAGTATGCGACGATGTAGATTCCTTCACAAGAAGTTGAGGCGAGAGGTGTAAGTGGCCTTGGGAGTCCAGTTCCTGGGGATCACATCTCTCGCCGAGAGGGTCTTTCGAGTGGCCAGTGTGGTGAGCTTTACTGAGAAAGGCCCCTGCAGAGGCCCCCCAACGATGCACCAGCTTGCCCCCCACACATGCTTCATCTCTTGCCACACCACAGAATTTGCCTGCCAGATTTGTTAGTCGTTAAACTTGATATTATAAGTTGAGTTCTTCAACTTTTCGAATTAAATGGCCACTCAATCAGGCCACTAGATCATTAGAATAAAGAAGCTGGATTTGTACTGTATCAAGAGAACCTTGAGTGAGTTTTGTTAGTTGTTAAACTCAATACTATAAGTTGAGTTCTTTAACTTTTCGAATTAAATGGCCACTCAATCAAACAACTAGATTCTTAATTTGCTCTTGAACGAAGACTTGAAAGAGAAAAAAAAGATCAAATTCAGAAGAAAAGTGCTTAGTCTAAAAGGGAGAAGAATAAAGAAGCTTGATTTGTACTGTACCAAGAGAACCTTATGTAAAATGCCAAGTGGAGAGCTCCGATGTGGTCAGAATTATGATCATTTGAGAAGGAAAAAATTGCTTGAAGAACAGAGCATGATGAATTTGCAGAATTGTCATTGATGAATCATCAAGAACAAAGCAAAGAAAGTGGTGTAAAAGTAGAATCTTTGACAAGTGGGAAATTTACTTGTTTAATGTGCATGGATCCGATGTCTCCATCAGCATCCTCAAACTCCACAAGAAGAGATAGCCAAAAATGTGTGGAACCTTCATTCACACGGAATGCGATGTTCTTCCCAGGGTATTCGCATGGAGTCCTGTTAAAAGGTTTAGCTAATTTAAGAATCGTAGCATTTCTCCAAGGCAAAGGGGGGAATTTCTTACCTTCTGAAGACGACAGGGATCTCTCCGCGATTGCGGAGCTGACCAGCCCCGCCGGAGACGGCCATGCGGCCAAAGGCAGAGCCGCTGAGGTCGAAGTGGGTGCGGCCGAAGGCGCAATACCCGCCGGGGCACTCGTCGGTGACGATGATGGTGGAGGGACGGCGGGAGCAGATGGAGGCGTCCAGGCAGCGTACCTTGTAGCAGACGCCGCACCCCTCGCCGCCCTTGAACAGCACCGGGCTCACCGCCCCCACCCGCGCCCGCATCGGCCGCACGTCCACCAGCGTCCCGTACCCGCACGCCCCGCCTGCCGTCAATCACAACCCTAATTTTCATCAGTAATATATTTCACTTTGGCCTTTTTAAGAATATCGTTTTACCATTTTAAATATAATGATTCTATTAATCATGTGATGATAAATCCGACCACACTCCTCGCGCCACGTAGCGAGACGAGGTGATGGGGCTGCCAGGAACATCGCAACGGCTACCAGTCTGCAGTAGTGCAGTCGGTAGACGACGAGTCCTGGCCGTCCGATCTCGATCCGACGGGCAGCAGAGGGAATCCCCCTCGCCGGCGCGGCATCTGGCGACTTCGCCAGGGCGCGAATTTTATGCAATGTTGGCCGAGGGAAGGATGTGGGCCGGGAAGGGCGGGCTCACCGTCGCTGCCGTCGCCTTCGGCGCTGCCGTACCAGGTGGCCGTCGCGGGGAGCCAGTGCGGGTCGAATGCAGCGCCGCCGTCGAGGCGGCGGAGCAAACTCAGCGAAGCAATCACCACGACAGAGTAGAAGAAGGAAAGAGCAGCCATCTTTTCCGCTTGCCGGTGGCTGTTCTCCGTTCTCCTTCTTGCATATATATATATAGACGAGGCAACAGCGCGAGGGGCAATATCGAAATTGAGGAATGAAGATGGGGCAAACTGAAATTTACCGAATACTTAATTTCATTATTGTAGCGCGCAGCTTTCAGTCCCTCGTGTCATCCATGTGCGTTCTTCCCATGGGTGAAATTACTATAATGCACTTGTTCGGTTGCATGTGCCGACACTCTCTCCCCTCTCCTCGAGCGGTTGGCTGGTTCGACCGTTGGCGGCCGAACCGGAACAATTGGAGCGGGTTGGTTGAGCGGTCGATTTCTGGCGATCTTTTTTTGGCAGTGGAAAAACAGTTGGATCTTCAGCGTGGGCCCAACCAATTACTTATATTCAACACATGGAATTAAAATATATTTTAATTTTTTTCATTATCTAGCTAAATATTATTAGAGGCGCTCCAACTTATATAAATTGTCAAAAGGACCCTTCAACTTGTACAAATGTACCCCTTTTTCAAAAAAATGTGGCAATTTTTCAAAGAGACCACTCCAAATTTGATTTTATCTAAAAGATGCACCTAAGTTTTAGATTTTTCAAAAGAAGCATCTGATTCTAATCTTTCTTTTTGGAATCAGGTGCGTCTGATTTTATCCTTTCCTCTCTCCCTCGAGGGGTAAAATTTGAATCAAGATTTTTGGGGTGAATTTTTAAACTTGGGGTGTTTTTTAGGATAAAACCAAACTTGACAATTGCTGAAAAAATTAAAACGACTCCTTCGGATATTTTATGCTCAAAATACCTTTATACCAGCGTTGTTCTATGATAGTAAATATAGTATTTGTACGTACGAGGAGATAAATTGAGAAGGTATAGTTGGTTAGTGTAGGAGAGGATTTTTTTTTCCTCGGCTTTATTGAGATTCTATTACAGCATTGCTATGTGGCAAAAAGACGAATATACTCGCCCCAGCGTTCCCGCCAACCCGTCACAGGGCCAACACGGAGGAGGTAAATCATAAGTGGCTACTAACCATAAATATAAATGGTCAAAACATAGAGGAGGTATATGCTCGGGTGCGCCGAGATTCAACCTCTAAACATCATGTGACAAGCTCTCATTTCTTAACCATCGCACCGCCCCAAAGAGACTTTATTTGAGCATTGTTAGAACAGTTATTGGGAGTTACTATAACCTATAAAAACTACACTATAGTTGTTATAATATATTTAAGATTTAAAATTTATGATTTATGATTTAATTAGATTAAAATAAAATAGATGATTTTTTTATGTTATAGTAGCTACTTGTAATTGTTACACACTTATCGTTAAATTCTAAATCTTAAAATTTCAAATCATAAATTTTAAACTTTAAATATTATTATATTAAAATATTTTTTTAACATTAATTAAAATTATTTAAACTTAATCAAAATTAATTATAGTTATCAAAACTAAACTAGTATGTTATAGTTGTAACACCTATAAAATAACTTTACATATGTAATAGCTAATCGTAACCATTATAATAATGTTAAAAATTAAAAAAGTAACACGTAACCATCAGTAGCTATTATTACAGGTTAAATATGGGATATTATGGGAATAAAATATCTGATGGTTTATTTATTTATTTATTTTTTTAAGAAAAGGGACACATGTTATTTTTTTTTTTTTAAATTGTGGCGCCCTCAATTCTATTTCAATTATTAATGCCAACTAAACGTAACGGTTACGGCTTGTAACGGACGAAAGTCAGAGCACATTGTCATGTGAAGCAATATAAAACCGAATCAGATTCTCACCGGAGGGCATTTTTGGCATTTAGAGACTGCAATAGAACACGTGGCATTTAGAGACTGCAATAGAACACGTGGAAGCTGCATGGGACGACACGTTCCCAGCGTTATTTCCATGATGATCCACCGGAGCACCCTCGGGTTGGTATTTTATAATTCCGAATTACTCGTTTACTTATTTAAATTTAGTGTTGAAAAATATGAATATGAATTTTATAATATTTTTAAATTAAAAATTCAGACAATTCTTCTAGAGTTAATCTTATTTTATAAAATTGTAAAATTTCTATTAGTTAGACTGGGTTTAAGAAATTTTCAAATAAATAAAAATTGCCAAATAAATAATACATTTTATTATGGGAAAATATAGGTTATATATATATTTTTAAAAATAAAAATATATACTTCTTTTATCTCTATATAAATTTGCTATGAAACAAAGCATTATGTATTTGCTATCAATAAAGTAACTCTTTCACGCGAGTACCAACTCGGCTACACCGTAAAAACTATGTACTAGCTACTAATGCTTGTATGACATTGCACATTTGGTGAAATTTTAGTATCATCTATTCCATCACCCATTTCAAATTTTCAATCTTACATTTTATCTTTTTTGGTAAAAAGGTGATAATGTTGATCCCATGTGCCCCTCCACTCTCCGATCCAAGATCTCGTGGAAGAGAAGAAATTATGATACCGAGTGACCTACTAGGTGGGAGGATCTTATTCCTCATAGGAAGTAACTCTTCCACTCGAGTATCAACTCGGCTACACCGTAGAAACTATGCACTAGCTACTAACGCTTGTATGACATTGCGCATTTGGTGAAATTTTAGTACCAACTATTCCATCACCCATTTCAAATTTTCAATCTTACATTTTGTCTTTTTTGGTAAAAAGGTGA
>JBAMIE010172333.1:0-14890 GCA_037177295.1 Kaempferia parviflora | reverse complement strand
CGTTAAAGATACTATGTTACCTTCCTTGATTTTTCTTGTGTTCATGATGCATTTCATTAATTTTGCAAACTTCAGAATTTGGCGTATAGCATCAATTAGAGGGATATCCACATTCAGACTTTGCACCTTTTCAAGAAATTTTTTGAATACTTCATCTTTCTCTTTTATAGGCAACCTTTGAGGGAAAGGAACCGGTGACCTCGCTTGTTGCGCTGGAGGATGATCTTCAACCTCAATGGTACTCTCCTTTTCCCTTTGAGTCTCCTCAATGATGGGGGAAGAAGGAGAGGGCCCTCCATGACTTGTTGATTCCCTTGGAGTAGTCACTTGGGGATTTCCCAAGGTCCATTCGCTCCTAAGCTCTAGGCGGTTACATTGGTCCGCCGGGTTGACTTCGAGTTTTCTGGAAAAATTTCCTTGCTCTCTTGAGGGTATGCTTGCTAATTGCGCAATTTGGGATTTAAGCATTCTGGAGTGTTTCTCTTGGGAGTCTATTCTTGAAGTTAGACTCTCCACATTTGAACTTATTTGCTTGACATCGCCCTTCATCTCGGTCAAATTCATAATCAAACCCTCCATTATCTTCTCCAATCTTGATAGGGCTTGATCATGGTTGGTACTTTGGTGAGTTTGAGGATTACTTGTGGTGCCTTATCCAAATCCTCCTCCATTGTTGTTGTTGAAATTGTTGCAGTAGGAGAAATTGGGATGATTCTTCAACCCAGATTGTAAGTGTTAGAGTATGGGTTGTTATGGTATGGAAAGTTTCCAAGTGCATCGCAGTGCTCCACTTGATTGATTTGAACATTCGTAACTCCGAGTGGGCACAATTTATTCCCATGCTCAAAACTTCCGCAAGTATTGCAAACACTTACATTAGCCAGATTTACTCCACATAATTTGGACAATGCATCCACTCTTGCAGTCAAGACATCCACTCTATCTAAATTTTGTTTCCCAGGAGCTGGCATAGTTGAGATTGCTCTTTCAGAAGCCCATTGGTGATGGTTCATCGTTACACTTTCTATGATTTCTTCAGCCTCATCTAAGCTTTTGTTCATAATTCCTCCACCAGATGCGGAGTCTAGAAACATCTTGCTCTGAAAGTTTAGGCCATTATAAAAGGTGTGTAAGATGAGCCATCTCTCCAACCCATGATGTGGGCATTGTCGTAGCATATTCTTGAATCTATCCCACACTTCATATAAAGATTCTGAATCAAGTTGTCTGAAGCTAGTAATCTGGTTTCTCATGTATGCTGTTTTGCTTGGTGGGTAGAATTTCTCTAAGAATAATTGCTCACACTTAGTCCATGTAGTAATGCTACTGGATGGAAAAGAATTCAACAATGTTTTTGCTATGTCCCTTAGTGAGAATCCGAACAACATCAATCTTATGGCCTCGGGGGTAACACTGTTTATCTTCATCGTTGAACAGATTTCGTAGAATACTTCAAGGTGTTGGTTCGGATCTTTGTTTGATCTTTCCCTAAATTGATTTTGCTACACCATAAGTATGAAGGCGGGTCTTATCTCAAAATTGTTCACTTCGATTGAAGGTCTCACAATACTGGACCTCAATCCTCTTGCAATGGATTCTACGTAATCCTTTAAAGCTTTTTCGGCCATGATTTGGTGCTCTTGTTCTTATTCTTGCAGATTTCTATGCAGGTTCTGCCTTTGGTGGAAAGTTCTATCTATCTCCGGATCAAAAGGAAGAAGACATGCACTTTCCCTTCTTCGCATACAAGAGGCAAGATACAAGTATAAGATCTAATTAAAGAATAAAATCTTTTATTTTTTGGAATAAAAGAAAGAAATTCAAGAAAAAGAATGAATGATATACAATGCAAAAAAAATAAAGAATAAAGAATGTGAAATCAAATGAACAAGTAAATGTTTTTTATCTTTTCGGGTTTTTCAATTTTTTTTATCTAGACTACTCCTAGAGTACTTTTCTAATGTTGAAATAAACACTTCCCCAGTAACGGCGCCAAAATCTAGATACACCCCACAAGTGTATGGGAATATCGAAGTAATATAAAAGATTTATCGTATCCACAGGGAAATGTTGTCTTAAGCACTAGCTAGTTTACTCTAGTGGAATATCTATACTAATCATTGAATAGTATTGTGAGGTTGTTTGGTCTACAAGATTATTGTAAGGAGATAAGATAGCAACGAATGTGATTCAAGGTAAGGAATGTGTCTTGTGCACAAGTTTCATTGTTTCGGATGAATGATATACATGATTTATGATTTTTTTTTTTAAATTAAAATCCTCCTCCCCCTCAGTGGTATCATCCAAGGAACCTATGGACCGGAGTACAGAGACCCCTGGGCTTGTAGTTCCTGCATTGGTCCTTGAACTTTCCCTCTAAAGAGAAGGGGTATGCCATTATCAGAAAAATTAACCCATACTAGAAGGGGGGCCAAACCTGACCTTCTAATATAGCTTATTACATGAACTCTAACTCTTTACAATGAACTCGAAAATGTAAATAAGCAAAACTCTATCAACTTTACAAACCCAAAAATGTAACTTTTGCTCACTCATTTACAAGTGCCCAAATAAAGAAAGAACCCTTGTAATTCCAACTCCTTTCACAGCGTACCAACAAACTCTACACATCAACAGGAGCAACCCATCCAACAGTGTATCCACATTGGCTCCTGCTCGGCCAGCATAAGTAGATTCCAGCAATACTTCTTCCAAAGTGTAGCAAACAACAAAGCAAAGCCACCCAATATTGTAGCCAATTAAACCTGCACATTAATTCCAGGATTGACAATAGAACATCCACCGAGTCATTTCTTATGCTTTTGATAACTCCCTTGTGCAGCACCTCCACCGTTCTTGCCATAGCAAGCTTCTTGTGATGATCTTTGCAGAATACAACAGGACCATTCTATCAGAAGACACCATCGAAACCTGTAGCAAAACACACAACCAGTACTCTTATGGCTCAAAGCCAGTCACAAACCATCCTGACCATGTGCCTCCTATTTCTGCGAAGACAGTTTTAGCAATCCAAAATGTTGCAATAGTTCAGTTCCAGCATCATAGTGAAAACTACACACCAAAATTCACCAAAACCCAACAAAAGGACCAATCATTCCAGCACCATACAGCTCTGCCACCTTTATGCTACCTCTCTGTCCAAAGTCAGAAATGGCCCATCCGGATAACCAAAGCATGAAGTCCTCAAAATGTCACCATGTGCCAACCATCTCAAAGCATACTTAGCTACAGGCATTCTAGCAAGGAAGCCAACATTAGGCCTTTCAAATAAATTGCAGCTCCATAAAACCACCACCATAACCCAATAACACTGCAGAACATTTTCAGACAAGAGAGATTTACTAGCATAACATATAATTCCATCTATATCTCCATAACCCAATGCCAACTTCAAAGTGCTGCAGCAATATTATACCAAATCCTTCATAGCAGCAACCAAACACAAGAAAACCTTCAGGATTTCCAGCAACCCACGATCTTGAAATCTGTACACAACCTTCGTCCTCCTTTAGCACAAAATAAGCATAACACCTTTTCTTGTGATTTGTAAACTATATCTTGCCTTACCCAAATCTTCCAAGCATTAATCTTCGGCCACAAAGAATTAATCTTCCAACTGTATGAATTGAACCAGTAATGCTTGAGCAGCACACAAAAAATCAGTTACCTGCCCCTTTATAACTGGCTAACCTAGAGCAAGGTTCTAAACTAGAAATCCAGCATATAAGAAAACCTCCTCATAGCCAAAAAAAACATCTCCAGGGAAAAACAAGCCAATATCAGAAATATTAAAGAGAAGCAACCAGAGAATCAAACTCCCATTCTACATCATAACCTCCCAGAAAACCTCCAACTACAGCCACTTCGAAATTCAGCATCCACCTCTTTTTCACTGAATCAGCAGGACACAAGTCCAGCTCGATAATAACAATATGCTCCCTGATATGCATCAGAAAAAACTACATTAAAATAGGTCTTGGCAATTCCTTCCACAAGAAAATCATGACCGTGCCCAAAAATACAATCTGATACAGCAATAAGTAAACCCATAAAGAATTCCATTTAAATTCAAAATCTGAGAGCCAAGAAACCCATATCAGAAAACAAAACAAAAAATTCCAGCACCCCAAACTCCTTTCATGTTCATAGCCTGCATGATTAGCAACATGTGGCACAAAACAGTGCATGCCAGAATGAAAATCTCCAGCAGAAAGCCTTCAAAAGGATATAACATATATTGAGTATTAGATAGCATAAATCACATGGTAATGTCCCCTTCACATAGCCAAAACTGCAGTCTCCAGAAGCTATGCTGCTCAAAACCTGCACGCTCTTACCCATTAAAATGTAAACACATGTCAACAAAATTCTGCAGGCCACAAAAGTCCAGATACAAAAGGTCCAATTCAGCCGGCATAACCTCCATATATGAGCCATATTAGAAAGCCCCCACATTGAGAAAACCAACATTAAACCAGTTGTCGTGAACAACTCAAAAAAGGGAGACCAATTCTGTCCAATTTTCAAATCCCAACCACCTCCATGTCAATATTAAGTTCCTACAGAATTCTCTCCACAGGAAAGTTGAAAGCCTGATTAGCAATACCTTGGCTCATCCTTGTACTATCACACCAACATACCACCTGAAACAATTCCAGCTCCACCATTGCATTCATGTTATAACCGGGTCGCATCCAAAAACTCATGCTTTTATATATACAAGAAAAGACCCCATCCACCTCCTTGCTGCTCAAGCAAAAGGAAACTAAACTGGCCTCGAAGAAAGCCGTATATAGGTACAATTCTAAAGTCCTAAACCCTAAACACTGTACCAAACCCTAAACTAAACCACCGCGCCTCCTCTCTCTCTCTCGTTTTGGGCGACTTATTTGGCGATTTCGGGCGACAGCAGAGGCGCTTGCGCCTCTTCCAAGCGGCGATGGCCGCTGGCGCCACGATCCCGCCGGCGCCGGACCTCCAATCTTTCCCTCCACTCCCTAACTCTACTCCTAACGCTCCTGTTGTCCCTCCGGTGAGATCCCAGGCGGTAGATTCAACTTCGCCGGCACCCTCCTTTGCTGCGGTTCTCCGACCAGCGTCTCCGCGCGCCACCAAAAAAAGCTTTAGAGATGTTGGAGGGAATGTCAAGCAAGCCACGGTCTACAACAACACACCGGGCATCTTCTACACCTAAGAGGAAGTCGCTGGTATGGCCGAACCTTACTGTTTCTCGTCGATTGGAAAATTTTCTGGCCGGAGGCCATCTTTTGCCGTGGTTTCACAAGCTTTCAAGAATCTAGGGCTTTCAAGTTTTTATAATATTCTGTTTTTATGATCTGGTTACGTGTTCATCCACCTTACGTCCGATGAGGATATGGCTCGGGTGTCGACTAGAGGGATTTGGTTTATCGATGGAATTGCTTTGCGAATTTTCAAATGGTCTCCCTATTTTTCTTACTCTGCGGAATCTTCCATCCTTCCGGTCTGGATACAACTCCATGATTTGCCAATACATATGTTCAATAAGGAGGCTTTGTTCTCTGCTGCTCAAATTGTGGGCAAACCTATAAAACTGGATGAGGCTACGGCTGATGGTTCAAGATTGTCCATGGCGCGTATTTGCGTAGAGATTGACCTGTTAAAACCGAAAGTTACAGAATTTTGGATTGGAATAGGGACACAGAGAAGGATGCAACAAGTGATCTTTGAAAAACATCCTAATTATTGTGTGCAATGCTCTCATTTGGGCCATTCGGAGGAGGAATGCTATACTATTGGTAATAGACCGAAGCCTATATGGACTTCTGATAAGAGAAATGCCAACAATGCAGGAGAAGATCTTAGGGTTTTCTTAAATAGGAAGAATGCATCTGCTAAGGGAAAAGAGGTGGCTTCAGCTCATACTGATACAGGAGATGACGTTCTAACCAGGAGGGAGACAGGGAGGCCAACTTGGATTCCGAGGAAGGGGAATTTAGAGTGCCAGGCTGCTGGTAATCAGGGAGCAATTGATGTGTCAGTCAACGCAATGAAGAATGAGTGCACTGCTGGAAATATCTTTCAAGCCTTAACTGTTTCGGAGGAGGAACATCAGGGTGGTTTGGAGGAATTTGGAGAGCCGGCAGTGAATGAACCTACAAGAGATGAAGATAATATTGAAGAGCCTAAAGGTACACCAAACTGTTCTGATGCGTTGGTAACGAACAATTTAGAGGTTGAGGGTTATAAGTCTGTGCACAAAAGGAAATCTGTGGAGATATCAGGGCCAACACAAAGGGTACAGGTAATGGGACAGCAAGTGGAAGCCCAGCAATCTAATGTGCAACTTGAGGAGACAGTGGAGGTTTTTGGAAGTAAGGAAGATAGGGAAAGATCTGTGGCAGCTTCAGGGAGTCATCTATCCCCAGTATGCATGCAAGCTGGGAGAGTAGGAACAGTTAACATAGAAGGAGATATGAGGATAGCTGTTACAGCGTCCCAGTTGGCACTTCCAGTGGCAACAATTACCCAGGGTACTCAACAAAGGGACGTGGATGTTCAGGCAGTAGGCACAGTTGCTGGAATTAGGCCAGCAGATCAATTAGCCATCTGTACTCTCAATCGGGTGGTGGTGGACTCTGGACAATGGGTGAGTTCTTCTTCTTCAACTTTGCAGGAGGATTCTGAGGGTACTAAGTTGTCTAAAACCTTCGTGGAAGAGGGTGGATCTGATGCTGATGCAGATAGGCAGGTGCAAAGGACTTCCTCACTAACTTTGGATCCAAGCCAGACAACTAAACTTATTGGGCCATCTAAGAAGGTGATTTCTAACAATATTTCTTTGAGGGAGGTTGGTTATGCTACTCGAAGTAAGTCTCGAACTCAAAAAGCTTCCTCCTCCTCAAATTTTTCAATGTCTGGCTTAATTTGGAATGTTAGAGGCATGGGTGGATTAGCTTCTGTTAGAAGAATACAATATTTGAGGAAATATCATCACCTAAATTTTTTGGGAATCATTGAACCTTTTATTTCTCTTGATGCGAGTTTTATGACTAGAAGATTAGGATTTGATTTTGCTGTGTCGAATTGTTCTGGAAAGATATGGTTTCTATGTGATCAAAATATTAAAGTTTCTATTATTTTAGATCATGATCAATTTCTACATTTGAAGCTGCGTTCTCACCTTTTCCCTACTAGCATTTTTGTTATGGTGGTATATGTGAAATATGATAGTGTTGAAAGGAAGGTTCTGTGGGAGGAATTATTAGATGTCAAGCCTGCATTGGAGGAACTTTGGCTAGTGGGGGGAGATTTTAATGTTATCACAGGTCCTAGTGAACATTCAGCAGGAGTCTTGTCAAAGCCAGGTGCAGTAAGGGATTTTAATGATTTCATAATGTTGGCTGGATTATTAGATGCTGGATTCGTGGGTGATTCTTATACATGGACGAATAACAAAGTTTGGAAGAGGTTGGACAGAGTCCTTGTGTCGCCTTCTTGGAGTGATAAGGAGTGGGGTGTTAAAGTGGAACACTTGAGCAGAGCTACATCTGATCACTGCCCTCTGTTGATAACTTTTCCTTCCTTTTTAATGCCTAAAGCTTCATTTAGATTCCAAAATATGTGGATAAAACATGCTGGGTTTCTTCTTACTGTTCGTTTGAATTGGCATCTCCCTTGTTATGGATTTGGTATGCAGAAATTACAGCTCAAGATTAGGAGGTTGAAGAATCACTTAAAATGGTGGAATACAGAGGTATTTAGGAATATTCACACAAAAGTTAAAGAAGCTGAAGATAGATTTGCGGAGGCTGAAAAAATTTATGATTTGGCTCCTACAGTTGATAATAAAATCCTGATGACAAAGTCTCAGGCACATCTACAACAAACGCTACATATGGAAGAGGTTTTCTGGAAACAAAAAGCAGCAGTTAGATGGATGGGTGATGGTGATAAGAATACAAAGTTTTTTCATCAATTAGTGCAGAAAAAGAGGATGGCTGGCAGAATTTTCAGGGTTTGGGACAGTGGTGTTTGTGTGGAGAAACCAGAGCAAATTAATGCTTCAGGTGCTGAGTTTTTCAAGAAGTTGTTGTCTGATGATGATGTGCAATTGAGTCCGGCAAATATGGAGAATATTTCGAGCTTGATTAGGCCGGAGGAGAATTTGATCCTGTCAGCAATACCATCTATAGAGGAGGTGAAGAAGGTTATATGGGGGATGTGTGAAGATAGTGCTGCTGGGCCAGATGGATTTTCTGTAGCATTCTATAAAGCTTGCTGGGAGATTATTAAACTTGATGTTTATAATGCTGTTTTGGATTTTTTTCAAGGGGGCTCTTTTCCAAGAGGTATGGCTGCAACCACTATTGTTTTGATTCCTAAAGTTGATAATGCACAGCAGTGGCAGGATTTTAGACCTATTAGCCTATGTAATGTTTCAAATAAGATCGTTTCAAAGTTGCTTGCTAATAGGTTGAGTAAAATGTTGGATAGAATTATTTCTCCTGTGCAAAGTGGTTTTGTAGCAGGGAGGTTAATTTCGGATAACATTCTTTTGGTACAAGAGCTTTATCATAAATTGAATTATCATTTTAGAGGTGGTAATCTAATATTAAAGCTTGATATGGCCAAGGCATATGATAGAATTCAGTGGGATTTCATGTTCAAAATTATGAATGCTTTTGGTTTTTCTGATTCAGTCATTGATCTTGTTCGAAGATGTATCATAGATTGTTGGTTTTCGGTCCGAATTAATGGTCATCTTTCGGGTTTCTTCCATTCTAAAAGAGGGCTTAGGCAAGGAGATCCGATTTCTCCGTTATTATTTATTATTGCGACAGAATTTTTTTCAAGAGGACTGGATCACCTTTTCAACAAATTCCCTCAAATGTTTTTTGCAACCAGGTGTGAGTATAAAATCTCTCACTTAGCATATGCGGACGATGTTATGATCTATATGAATGGTTCTATTAATTGTGTGAAAAGGATTATACAATTTCTAAATTCATTTATGTTATGCTCGGGACAACTCATTAATATTGCAAAGAGCTCTTATTATCCTGCAAAAAATATTTCTGCTGGCCGAAAGCTGCAAATTTCAGGTGTATCTGGATTTAGAGAAGGTATTGGGCCCATTATCTATTTGGGAGCCCCCATCTTCGCTGGAAATAAGAGGGCGGTTCACTTCCAACCGATGCTGGAAAAGGCAAGGAAGAAGTTGAGGGGTTGGAACATATCAAGGCTTTCCCATGGTGGCCGGCTTCTTTTGATACAAAGTGTTTTGTGCTCACTGCCTATATATTTGTTATAGGTTTTATTACCTCCTATTTCTGTCCTACACCAACTAGAGATGATATTTGCAAACTTTTTCTTGGGATCTTCTGATACTAAAGGGAAAACACACTGGATTTCATGGGCTACTATTTGCAAACCGAAACTAGAAGGAGGTTTGGGAGTAAGAAGACTTTCGGAGGTGACAACGGCAATCTCTTTGAAGTTATGGTATAGATTTAGGGCACAAAATACTCCTTGGGCAAGATTTCTGACTAAAATGTATTGTGGGGCATCTTCTCCAGTAGTTGTGACTGTTAAAGGAAATGCTTCTCCTTGTTGGAGGAGGATGTTGAAAATTCGAGCTCTAGCAGAAAATCAAATAGGTTGGACAGTGGGCAATGGCCGGATAAGGTTATGGCATGATGTGTGGCTTGATAGAGGACCGCTTGTTCATGTTTTGTGAGGTTGTAGGGAACCAAGAAGCTATGGTTTTTGATTTTATGGAGGATGAGGGATGGAAGGTGGACAAATTGAGGGAAGTTTTGCCGGCTGCTGTGGTTTCAGAGGTGGCTGAATCTATTGCTCCTCATGAAGGAGATGATAGGTTGATTTGGAAGCCATCCTCAGATGGAAAATTTTCAATGAGGTCTGCTTGGAATTGTATTAGAAGTCACGGACAATTTATGAGTTTGCGGGCTGCAGTTTGGAGTAACCTGTTAACTCCAAATGTTTCAATCTTTGTATGGAGGTTTTTATTGAAAAGAATACCTGTGGACTCTGTTTTACAGAGGCGTGGGGTACATTTGGCATCTAAGTGCTAGAATTGTGAGGAGGTTGAGTCATGGAAGCATTTATTCTTTTATTGTGGAGTCGCTATGGAAGTATGGAGTTACTTTGCTCAGTTGTTTAGAGTAAGTGATTTTACTAAATTAGAGAAGTGGAGGGTTGGTGAAGAATGGATGAAGCAGGGACACATTAGGGAGGCTCTACCTTTTTTGATCTTTTGGTTTTTGTGGGTGGCACGTAATGATTCGAAGCATCGTGCTATTAAGGTATCAGCACAGAAAATTATAAGAAGTATAGTACATTATGTGCTCAATGGAATGGCTGCTGGTTTGATTAAGAATTGGCATTGGAAGGGATTTTCCACAGTGGCTTCAGATTTTGGTTGCCAGGTTCATTTGAAGACTATCAACACTATTAATGTGGTGCGTTGGCTCAAGCCAAGTGTTGGCAGTTACAAACTCAATTATGATGGATGCTCGAAAGGAAATCCTGGTTTGTCATCATATGGTTTTCTTATTATAGATCATAATGGCCAAGTCATTCGAGCGATGAATGGTGTTATTGAGGTGGGATCAAATATTAAAGCAGAATTGTTTGCAATGCGGAAGGGTTTAGACTTGTGTGTAGCAAATAATTTTCTCCCAGTATGGTTGGAATCTGATTCCTTGGCTGCTCTGCACATCGTTGGGTCAGCTTATTGTAGTTGGGAGCTGCAAAACTTGGTGCTTAAGATCAAGAAGATGGTTCTTTCTTATCAGATTCGGTGTACACATATTTATAGAGAGGCTAATATGGCGGCGGACTATTTAGCAAATAGAGCTTTCAGGTTTGTTGGGGAGAGATGGATGGATTCAAATTCTATGGATAAGGAACTGGTTGGGATTTGTAAACTGGATAGATTAGGCTTGTCATATATACGGATTTCTTCAAAGCCAGGTTGAGGTTTGGGCGTTTAATAGTGATACTATACATGTATCGCTTGCTGGTTTGGAATTTCAGCATAGTCATTATGAGGGGGTTACAAATCAATTATCAGGATTGTGGGCTAGCATTTTGGAGACTTTCTAAAGCTTGATACTTTTGTTTGCTCTAGTTGCTGTTAATATTGACTGGTTAAGCTGTTTCAACATGGGGCAGCATATCTTGGTTGTTCTTGGTTTTCTGATATGGTGCTGGCTGTTATATTGGACTTTTTTTATGAATTGAAATGTTCTATTAGATACCTTTATGTGTTGCAAATGGAGGCTGGAGGTCAAGATTGCTTTGAGGAAGGGATAGGAAGATGCTGAGAATGCTTTCGGTATTATGATGTGGAGGGATTTTGTGATGAGGATTGAATGAAGAGGGGTTAGCTTTGGACGGAGTATCAGATTGTTTTTACTGATTTATGGATGTTGCTGGATTTTTATGCCATGGCTGGAATCTGATGTGCCACTGATTTGTTTCAAGGCTGGCATTGGCAGGTTTTGAATATGGTGCACGGGCTAGTTTTGGAGCATGCGGGAATTTGGAGGAAGTGTATCAAAGTATTGCAACTCTCTGTCATGGATGCTGCAGTTTACTGTCGAGGCAGTTATATCTGCATATGGATTTCAAGTTTACTGTCAATGCATTGTTCTGGGTTGTTTTATGTGCCATATTTTCTTGGTGTACATTGCTGGGTATTTTCTCATGATAGAGCTGGAATTCATGAGAATCTTATACTGGTGGCCGGCTTTTGCTGTGATAAAGATGTGGCTGTTGGATTTCGAGATGGTCTTGTTACATTGTGGATGTGGTGGTTGCCGGTTGAAGGAGTTAGTGCTGTTGCCTTTAATACTTTGAAGATTTTCATTTATGGCTGTTGTTGGATTTCTTGTGCCATGGCGGAAATCTGCTGTGCCATTGCTAGAGGCTACTGGTTTGAGAGTTTGTATGGGAGAAGCGACTGTAACTCTTTGATATTTCTGATATGGGCCTGTTGTTCCCTGGAGATGTCGAAGCTTTGCAACTATCTATTTTTGAAGTTGCATGTATTGGGCTTTTTAATTTTTGAAGTGGTGCATGTGTGGCTGATGCATGTGTGGCTGGTGCATGTTGGTGTGCTTTGCTACAGGTTGGAATGGTCTTGTTTTTATTCTGCAAATTGTGTTTGGTGGTTTTAATTGGCTACGTTCATATAGAGAAGAATGGTAGATTGGTATATGGTATGGAGTATTGTTGGTATCAGTGTTATATTTGGGAGAAGCAGAGTTGTGTTATTGCTGGAATGTCTGTGCTTCTGCTGGAACCATCGTGCAATATCTGCTCGGGCCTTCCAGATCAGGCTTTTGGAGTTGGTGATATGCTGTGGAAGCCGGAATGTGCTGCTGGAGTTTATGAAGCTGGTTAAGTTGAATCATTGGAAAAATTACGGATTTGCTACAGATGACTATTTTGGTGATTTTAATCTGGTACCTCATTGTTTGGAAGATTATCAAGTATCTCAAGAAGTCTGCATATTACAAAAGCTTGTTTTCTCAACGTTGTATATAAATTCAAAATGTAAAGATGCAGAGTTTTTATTTGTAAAGCTGTTAAAGTTTATTTTTGGTATCTAGTAGAGTTCATTATAAAGCAGTTGAGTTTCTATAATAAACTATACTAGAATGTCAGGTTTGGCCCCCCTTCTAGTATGGAATTTTTTTCGGATAATGACATACCCTTTCTCCTCAGATGGAAAGTTCAAGGACCTATGCAGGAACTACAAGCCCAAGGGTCTCTGTACTCCGGTCCATAGGATCCTTGGATGAATCCACTGAGGGGGAGGAGGATTTTATTAAAAAAAAAAAGGTAGTATGAATATATGGAAGAAAGAGTTTATCTTTGGAGCACAAATATGCAAGAGAGCATTAGCTCAATTCATGGGCAAAGCCTCTCTTTAAATAGAGGAGAGAGTTGAGTTGTAAAAGCTCAACTCACTGCAGCAGTCGCCTGGTCAAAAGGACTAAGCGCCTGCTCCCCTTTTCAACGGCTAGCTCAACGGCTCTCTGATCAGTCACTTGCTTCCCTGATAAGGCGACTGCTGCAGTTGCCTGCTATCAGTAGCAGGCGACTGCTACCCAAAAATCAGGCGTCTGCTGCACTCGACCAAACTTTCTATTTGGTCGTATTTCGGGACCAGTCATCTGGTACCCTGACCAGGTGACTGGTGTAGTTTTATAAACACTCCTCTCATCTCTCGGAGTTGCTCTCTGAAGCTACTTTCTGGCCTCATCCCTCGGATGCATACAAGCCCTCGGCTCATCTCCATGTCATTCTTCACTCGCCCTTGAAGTCTGCTTCCTTGGCTCCACTCCGGTGCTTCCAGGTCCGACTCATGACGGAGTCCTGGATGAGGTTCTTCAGTGATCTAACACCCCTGCACAGCTCAAATAACCATATCAAGCATATATGAAACCTAACTTAAATATTTGACGCACACATCAAAACCGATTGCATCAACAATCTCCCGCTTTTTGATGTGTGGCAAATCTGTTTAAGTTAGGATTAAAAGATATAAAAATTAAGCAATGTAACTAAACATGTGAGGCATATAATAAACATAAATCTCCCCTTTAACACATGTTTATCATTTCAATTTTTATTTTCTCATATATTCATGTTCCTCATAATACATAAACATAAGACTAACTTAAACCAACATATTTCTCCCCCTTTTGTCAACATCAAATAAGGGTCATCACAATACAAATCATGGTATATATGTTAAAGTTTCACTTTTAAAAAAAAAATAGCACTGAACCCTATCTGAGTATGTACTAGTCGCCTGGTACCCTGTACCAGGCGACTGGTACAGGTTAGAGTCCATTTCTGAATTTCAGACCGAAATTCAGAAATACATAAGAAATTTCATAAAATTTCAAAAATCGTGAAATTTTGAACACATATTTCTTTTAACATACTTCAACCATGAAAAATAGTTTTTCATGAAAATACATTATATTTTGTAATTTTGATACAAACTTCAAAAGTGCTCAAAACTATGCACTTTGTATCAATTTTCCAAACTGTTTTTCAAAACAAGATTTTGTATATATGAAACCATAGTAAATAAGAACAAAAATGTTTTTCAAAACATTTGAAATCTCCAACTATGATCTATGGGCAAAATATTCATTAATTGAATACAAACTTTCCCTATAGTTGGACTATGATCAATATTGATACATTTTAAAGTCATCAAGATGCCATAAGTATATGAGACTTACATGTATTATCCTAATTATCTCACACTTAAAACATAATAATCATGTTAATCAAACATACAAAGTGTGTGAGATAAACATACAAGCAAGGTATAAAACAAGACTTGGCCATATATCATGCATGATTTAACCAAGGCTAAGTCAAATCTCCCCCTATATGCCACATGTCAACATTCTCCCCTTTTCAAGTCAAGTCAACCAAAAGCATAAAAATATGAATTGAAATTTAGTTGGTTGACCTCCCCCTTAATATCTCTAACCCTTGAGCATTGATTTTGGCACCCAATAGACTCCCTTTCTAATTGAGTTTGCCAAGTATTCCTTAGGGATCCATGATTTATCAACTATCTTCTCCTTACGTTGTCCCCTAGCAATAAGGCAATTATAGGCCTTTTCATTTCATTTCTCCATATAATCTAAGCCCCTTTTGTTGAAAATAGCCCTTTGGCTTCCAATAATCATGTCTAGGGTCTTAGAGCCAATCTCAAATTTCCTAAGGGCTCTAGTCAAATAATCTACCTTTTTCCTTAGCTCCTTAACTTCTAAGCATGAATCATGTGAGCTAGGTTTAGCATGCATATCATCATCAATTATAGGCATTG
>JBAMIE010172324.1:0-14892 GCA_037177295.1 Kaempferia parviflora | reverse complement strand
TAATGCCTTCTCTAATCTCAGGAAGCATCTAATAACTCATTTGTGATAAATTTTGGAAACTAGATAATCTGTTTTCCATTTCTAAATCACACTGCCAAAGCTATTAGAAGAGGAATCTTTGTTGATGTCTTACAGTGCCAAAAGCTAAATTTATTTTTTGAGAGGAAAAATAACTTGCTATGTTCAAATACATAAATACCAGGTTTTGCAATGATAGAGCTGTCTCATTGTAACTTTCATTTTTATTGCTCACAGTTGTTCACTTCCCTTTTGCAAATTGATTTTGGTGAAAGTATCATATAGGAAAGCAAGTCTCCATTTTCTTTGTTTGTGTTTTAAATGTTGAAATGTTGCAATTTCAATGGCAATGTATGTTCCTTGATTAAAATGGTAGTAATTAAATATGTAACTAATATTTTTTTTTGTGAAGGATCCTACTCCGTGAATATATTCTATTCATAAGCATCAATTTAGTAGTGGGGTAGCAACCTAATGCTTGTACTAGAACTGAATTCACTTGATCATTGTGTAGTGGATAACACACATGATGAAAATGGGAAGTGAAGTTGGAATCTTTCAGCCTCCTTTGGAATACGAATTCATGATTAAAGTTTTGTGGAATGCATTTGGTGTCTGCTGCTTTCTTCTGAAAATATGCTGCTATTTGTTAATATAATTATGCTCAAGCATCCTTTCTTTCAATTGCTTTCACTAACTCCCAACTTGTAAGAATGATGCACGCACCCTCTAGCATCTCTTCTATAATTGTGCTTCTTCCGTAACTTTGTGATGCTTAGAGCCATATGGTAAAAGACAATTCACTCGTCCCAGCGCTCCTGCCAACCCGTCCTTAGGCCAGCATGGAGGAGGTAAATCAAGGGTGGCTAATAGCCATTAGTGCAAATGGTCATATATGCTCCGACGCACCAAATTTCGACCTCAAGACCTCTTAATCTTCTTGTGCTGATGAAAAACATCAATACTAATTTGGTGGCTGATGGGTCACACAATCAATTTTTCATTCCCTTTGCAGTTTATATGTTCATATTGTTTGGTAAGAAAAAACAAATGGGTCTCTGTCACCATAGGAGAAAATTCTTCATATGGAGCTATAAATATTTATGATGAAATAAATCTAAGCATAAGGAATGACAATGTTAGACTTTCATGTTTCTTCTTGAAGTTAGATAATGAATTTTTATACAGTTCACCTGGCTGGGAGGGTGAACAGATTTCATTTGCTAGGAAGTCAGAGGCACATCATGACACTTGTACTTTTGATGAGGATGTTTCACTGCTCAAGTTAGATTACTTAGCTGAAGGTGTTTCAAACTACTACCTTGGAAGGTACTAAGCATGGCACTACCAAAATGGTATGCTTTTATGAAAGAATTGATAGTCATATTTCGATTTCGATTTTTTTTTTTTAATTTCGAATTTCGATTTAGAATTTCTATATTTATGTTGTAATGATAAAGATCATTATTGCAATCATATTGATTAATTAGTGGAACTTAATTTAGATGGGGAGGACAATTTTGGATGGAAGATAAGTTGTATGTTTCTTCTTAAAAAAAAAAACTCTAGTAACTTGTCCTACCAACGCATTTGTGATGGATCAATGGAGGACAAGTTTTTTTTGGTGCTCGGAAAGAACAAAAACAAATGAGTCTAAAAAATTTTATAATTTGTTTTTTATTGGTTGAACAATTTTAGAGTTGGACAGTCTCCTCTCCTAGTTTGTCTATTGGATAAATTTATAGCATAATTTATGCACATTTAAAATTTAAATTTGTCCTCTCTTAGTTTCTTATTTATTTTTCTAAGTATTTTATTGTAGTGCTTACCACTATAGCACACCTGTACATCGTAGATTTTAAAATTTAGGACTTGAATATTTATGCGTTCGTGATAAGAGGGAAGCAGTGGATGCAAATAATAGTAATAATAATAATAAGCATATGTCATTCCTTCCATATACACTTGCACCTAATATTTATGCGTCTGGAGCTCACGGTAGGAATTAAGAACCTTCCAAGCGGATGTGGATGACGGTGCCAAGGGTAAAAAGAGCGGGGAAGGTAGAGATTGGAGTGGTTTGATAAGGTGGAAGTTGAGGATTGAAAGGGGTAGAGATATGAGCTGGCTGAGGATGGATTACTCCGGCAAAGGGGAAGGAGCACAGGTGATGGATATTGTAATGTGGAGCTCAAAATAAAGGAAATAACGAAAATGCTATAAAAGTCAAGGTAGAGTAACTTACAATACGCCTACGCCCCTTACTGTTGAGAGTCCTGAGATACGGCCAAGTTCTCCCTTTTCGTACGTCGGATGCCTCTGAACTCTTCGTTATGCCATCGAGCCTAAGCACACACAACCGACGACATTAGCACAAGAAACCAGGGAAAGGGTTCCTTGCTCAGGTAAGAAATAGTTCTCGATGCAAAGAAAATGCAGTATGCAGAAAGTGGAAAACGAAAAGTAGAGATAGGGGAAGAAGATGATAAGAGGTCCTTTTATCAGTCTCTTTGGGAAAAAGTGCCAAAAGTCCCTTTAATATATGTCTGCGTACCTTTTTATACTACCTATTAGACCTTAGTTGTATCGAGGAGATAGAGAATATTCTTGGGTGACGAGGAGACCAGAAGACCCAATATGTGCTAGGAGAAGCTTTTGAATGCCATAGTGGCGGAATATACTTTTGACAAGAGGTTATTCTAACAAGCTGTTATGATTCTTTCAGAAGGCTATCATCTGAGAAGAAACGGAAAGTGAGCCGCTCATATATGCATGAGGCATGGAGATAGGGCTGAGATCATTCCTAGGTGGATCATCTGCACGTGGCATGGAGCTATTGTTGTTGAGGTCCTTCCCGAGCAGACCATTTGACCTAATGGGGTAATGGATAAAAGAGTCACTAGTCTTGCATAAAGTGGGAAAGCCAAGATAAGGGAGCTCGGGGATATTTGCTAGTGAACCATTCAGATAACAAGGGGCAAGGCTCCAGGAATCCTGCTTAGTACTTGTGCTGCTCGAATAGGAATTTGAGAGATGGGTTCTCGGTGAACCTTCTGACTTTGCTTCTGATAGGCGAACGACCGTGCGGTCCGATATGTTGTTCCAAGAGGAGCTGAGGCGGATCATGTTGGGCTAACCATCCCCAACTTGCGTAAGCCTAGACCCTGTCCTTTAAGGTCTTAACTGCCACGTTAGTCGAGACTTTGATCACCACGTCCTCTTGACTTTAAGCGTCTCGGGCTTCTAGGACATACTCATAATATACCGTATCACAAGCCTCCCCTCAAGTCTAGTCGAAGGAGGCTCATAACCGACTGACTAGACCCAAGTCTTGTTTCGATCCTACCATCATCCTATAGCCCATATTACTCGTGTTAGAGTGAGAGCATTCTTGTTTTTTAAGCTGTCCATTTCTCCCTTCGTAGGTAAGGCAAAAGTTCTCAGGCCTTAAAGGCGAAGCATGGTATTGTATCCTTACTGATGTGACGCTAAGGGGACTTTCTTTCTCTTACATGGGTGTTTGTTCACCTTCTCGATCAAACGGTGATCAACACGATAGTTTTGATCGAGGGCCTAACCTCGGAAAAGCTGCCCTAGGATTTGCTTCTTCGTTTAAAAGACCTCAAGGGTAGAAGTGCACGACTTACTCGCCATCCCAACTTTAGCAAACTTCCCTCGGGTGATATCCGCCAATCTTCACAACCTTATTCTTTTGTTTCCTCTCGTTACTATTTCTCTCGAGCTCTCCTGTCTTGCTCCACCTCATGGCCTAGGAAAGCTACAGTCCTTGGTTACTCGCTCTAGGTTTAAGGACTAAGATTGCGATAAGCTCCGCTCTTTGTTCGGAATCCCCATACTTTAAACATTTTGGTCCCTTCTATGGAGGACAAGCCGCATTGACCTCCCGGGATTGTGTTTTCCCATCCCTCTATTCCTGTCTGAGATAAGCCAACACTTTCATATCCCCTTATAACAATTAGCTCCTAATGTCATTCGGTTTGTATGCGGGATGACCATTATATTTCGCTTGTATGGGATTTTTGCAACCCCTCGCCACTTTTACTTCTACTACTCTAAAAAGTCTGAACTGGAGGTCTTCCTATTGCAAGTGAGATCTAGAACTATTTGTATTGAGAGTCTTCCCTCTTCCAACAATGGGTGGAAGTATAACTATTTTTTCATCGAGAAAATGTCTGACCTAACCTAGCCAACCGCTTGGCAATCAAGTTTATTGGCTTCACCCGATGTGGGTGACTATCGTAAAGATCCATTCTTCATTTCTGTTTTAGAGGCGTTATCCGGCCTGAAGTTTGATGGCCTTCGGCTACTCCAAGAAGGTTGATTATATATGCTCTTTTGGTAAGCAATGCACTGACTTGTCTTTTGCCCTAACACTAACTGAGGCTTTGCTCTTCTTTTACGGGAAAAGTCATGTATAAAGCATGGGCCGGCGAAGCCATGGACCTGGATGAGGAAGAGATGAATCGACGCAGGCGGTCATATAGACGCATCTACTACAGCTTTCGATGTCCGAGCTATTGCCAGCGGGGCCACTACGAGTGAAGGACCATCGCTTCCCTGAGTGCACAGTCCTCCCTACTTCCCCTGAGCCGAGTACCATAGCCAAACAAAAGCGTAAAGCATGTCCAGACCCATCGGACCAGCCAACCACCAAGAAGGCATTTACTTCCGCTCCCTTGGGCATCGACACTACGGAAGACATTTCAATCCTGTCTCCTGAGCGGGTCTCCTTGCCTTCACTCGATTCGAATTCATTGCCGTTGGTCCTTCCTCTCGCTGCTCAAGTCCCTTCTTAGGATTGTTGAATCTCTCGTTCCGACTGCTCCCACATCCGGTCGTCCACTATTTGCTTTTGCCTTCAATGTACCTTCTAGTCAGATGATGACATAGTCTCAAAGCTTCTCCTCTATTTGGGGGAGAATAACTTTGAGGGATTCATTGACCGAGTTATGGGACCGAGCTAGAGCTCGAGTTGTTACTGACTCGGTTGTGGAGCTAGCAGACCATAATGCTTAGATTTTAACCGAGATAAGTGTCAAAACGTTCTAAAGTTTTGATCCCATTGCCACTTATGACATCGCTTTTCCTTGCTTAGTCTTGGGTGACAGGATGGGCTTGTCCTAATTTGTGGTGGAGCAGTATTGTACGATTCATAACTTGCAGGTGGAAATAGATGCATTGAAGCATTCGAGTACCGCCCAACTCCCAAAGACATCTGTCCTACCATCAACTGCCAAGCCCCCCTCCGATTGGTTAGAGGTGGGGAGAAGAGCGTCCGAGCATCAAGCTCGAGCCGAAGCTAACCAAGCTGAAATATCCCAACTAACTGCGGCCCTGGAGGCTGTGAGGCTAAGATCTGCTCGGACAGTGACTAGAGTGCAGAGTTGAGCACGAAGTTAAAGCGACGAATAGCCGAGATCAAGGAGCTTTCTGAGGTGATGCAGACAAAGCCCATGTAGCCGGTTTGAAACAGAGGGACGAGACCCTGCAGACCAAAGAAGCTTTGTGGCTATGAGGTTCCTAATTTCAATGAGACAAATCTGTAGCATCTTATGTTCACCTATGAGGTTCCCGATCCCTCGGCCATATCTGTGCCGAAGAACTTCAACCTGAAGACTATATAACCTTTTTTAAGGGGTAAGTTTTAGTGGGTTTGCGCTTCCCTATCCATTCTTTTTTCACCGATGTGAGTCGCAATTTTCAGATTCCACTTCAGTAGCTAGTCCCCACTTCGTTTCGCCTTCTTTACGAAGTTAACCTCTATACAGGCTGATTTGAGATCTATTCAGTTTGAGCTGCAGCCTGTCATGCCTGAGCGAGACTTGGCTTTGAACACGATTCGGTTGGGCTAAGCTAATCACCTACAAAGCTGATGAAGAGTCCCGCTTCTAGGTAAGGCTGGCTGCGTACCTTCGTTCCCCTGAATATGGAATACAGTTCTGTAGTCAAACAGCTACGAGAGGCGGGCTATTTGTCGTCCGATCAGCCTCCGAACTTCCTCGATAGGAGACGTCTCATTCGCGAGCTACCCGATGATGCTTTCCCTGAGTTTAGGTAGTATGTTTTTCTTAGCAACCATCCCGAGACGAGACTTGTCAGAGGGGTCCTAAGGAACAATTATTTTCGATACCTGTCACTTCCTACTTGTGCGCTGATTATAGTAGATATTATTCTTGACTTGTTCATAAGGATTATTGTAAATACTCTTATATGTTGTGGGCTGAACGATGGCACGAGCTATCCACTAACTATTTCAAGCTAATATAGGTCACTTTCATGGGAATGAGCTAGATTAGGCCTTGAGTATAGTAATGCGGGGAATATGCTGGTTATGAGAGTAGCCATGTGCCGACTAGGGATTAACCCTAGGTATGTGATGTGGTATTATATGATATGTTGGGTCAACTTCCATGGCAAGAGAATGATGCATGAATTTTTGTATGTTGAACGAGCATATGCTTAAGGCGTGATTCAAACAGGAAGAATTCATGTGCCATAATAATGATGATTCAACCAAAGCGGATAATCTCAGGCTGCCTCCAGTAAGAGGAATGAAATTGCACATGCATGAGCCAATTGTTGTTGTAGTCTCTCTTCCTCCGAGAGCTAGTTGAGGCGGTCCGGGCACCAGCAAGTCCCTTTGTAATTAGAACAGGTGATAGCAGACCAGATGATTGTTAAGCGCGAGAGCAAGCTCATTTATAACTTAGCTAAGAAACCAAGAGTCTAAGATAGCTGACAGGATGGTCGTTAAGTGCGAGAGCAAGCTCGCTTATAACTTGGCTAAGAAACCAAGAGTTTGGGACAACCGATCAGATGGTCGTTAAGCGCTAGAGCATGCTCGCTTATAACTTGGCTAAGAAGCCAAGAGTCAGGGACAACCAACCGAGGTTGTTACGCTCGAGAGCAAGCTAGCTTATAACTTGGCTAAGAAGCCAAGAGTTAGGGGCACCCGAACGACGTCGTTAAGCGTGAGAGAAAGCTCGCTTATAACTTGTCTAAGAAGCCAAGAATCAGGACCGAGGTCGTTTAGCGCAAGAGCAAGCTCGCTTTATAACTTGGCTAAGAAACCAAGAGTCAGGGATAGTCGACCGTCGTTAAGCACAAGAGCAAGCTCGCTTATAACTTGGTTAAGAAACCAAGAGTTAGTGACAGCTGACCGAAGTCGTTAAGCGCGAGAGTAAGCTCACTTATAACTTGGCTAAGAAGCCAAGAGTCTCGACCGGCAGATGCTAATCGGTAAATCGCACCATGACTAGTGTTTGAGTGCTAGCACAACATAAATGAGGCCTATCTCTAAAAAGAGCATTAGCAGTCCAGTCCGGAGTAAGATTCCCGACTTGGACTCTCTCACACGTTAATTTATTGGGTTGTATCGCATGAAAGAGTATTAAGGATAGTAAATGAAGGTAAGGAAATCTTTTCTCTTTTACCAAACGTCTTTTTGGCTTCCCCAGGCTATATGATGGACTGTCCTTCTGCTAGAAAATGATTTACTTACTACCTCAGTTAATATGATTTTCTTTGCAATTGCTTTGGTCTATGTGCTATGCCTTTCCTTAAAAAGGCATCCTTGCTTCTCTTTCCGACTATCCCAAAAACTTGCTTTTCCTCAATTCTTAGTTACCCTCCCTTCACCAGAGGATCTATTAGCATGACCAACATTGTCGCTCAGCATTCGGATGAAGCTCCTATCGCAACCCAGAATTGTCGTTGTGGGAACACATAAAGAGACTTAAGGTAGATGTGTCATCATCCCGTACAAATAGACTACATCAAGAAGTTGACGCCCGACCTTGCTGACTGAGATGCACCAGCCCTATCAGACACCTAAGTGGCCATGGTGGTCAGAATGCAGAGAATCAACGACTTACTCATCTGTTGCATGCCACTAAATCTTGCCTCCGAGCGAAAAAAGTGGTGAAGTGATAAAGGATCGATCGTTTGATATGCATTATTACGAACAACTCCTTGATGTGCATCATTCTCCCCCTCTTGAAAAGGATTTGCCCTCAAATCATTACCTACATCAAAAAGAGAAATTAACAACATTAAAAGTAGTATGCACACCATACTCGCCTGGTAAATCAAGTTTGTAGGCATTATCATTTATGCACTTCACCACTTGAAATGGGCCATCGCCTTGAGGTAGAAGTTTAGAACAACATTTCTCCGGAAATTGCTCCTTTTGGAGGTGCAACCAAAACCACTCCCGGTTTAAAAACAACTTTCTTGTGCCCCTTGTTAGGTTGTTGAACGTATTGCTGGGTTCTTTTCTCAATATTCAGTCGTGCTTGTTCATGAATCTTCTTCACAAATTCATCCTTCTGCTTACCATCTAAGTTTACTCACTTACAACCAAAGGTATCAAATCTAAAGGTGACAAGGGATTGAATCCATAAACAATTTCAAATGGCAAAAATTGAGTCGCAGAATGTATGCTCCTATTGTAAAGCAAATTCAACATGAGGTAGACAATCTTCCTATGTTTTTAAATTCTTTTTAATGATAGCATGGAGTAAGAAGGATAAAGTTCGGTTGACAACTTCAGTTTACCCATTAGTTTGGGGATGACAAGTGGTAGAAAACAACAATTTAGTTCCCAATTTCCCCGTAAAGTCTTCCAAAAATAGCTCAAAAACTTTGCATCCCTATTAGAGACAATTGCATCCCTAGGCATGCCATGCAACGTAACAACTTCTCTAAAGAACAAGTCAGCTACATGTGACACATCATCAGTTTTATGACATGGAATGAAATGATGAGCCATCTTGAAGAATCTATCTACCACAACAAAAATCAAGTTTCTTCCCCTCTTAGTCTAGGGTAATCCCAAGATAACATCCATTGGAATATCAGTCCAAGGTTCATTAGGTATTAGGCAAAGGAGTATACAAGCCATGGGGTTTCAACTTAGATTTAGCTTGCTTGCAAGTGATATACCTCACAAATTTTCTCCACATCACATCTCATATGAGGCAAGTGATCTTGTAGAACCCCAAAAGTCTTAGTAATGCCAAAATGAACCATCGAGCCACCACCATGGGCTTCCCTAGTAAACAATTCACACAACGAACACATAGGCACACACAATTTATTTTCACGAAATAAAAAACCCATCATGCCTATAGAACTTACCAAATGCAACCTTGTCACATACTTTGAACACATCAGAAAAATCAGCATCGTTAGCATATAAATATATTCGAATCCAAGTAATTTCGCATCTAAAGTGGAAGAGTAAAGCATACCTTCGAGATAATGCATCAGTAACCATGTTCTCCTTGCCTTGCTTGTATTTGATCACATAAGGAAATGTCTCAATGAACTCCACCAATTTAGCATGATGTCGATTTAACTTATGTTGGCTCTTTAAATGCTTTTGAGATTGATGATCTATGTGAATTATAAATTCTTTCGGCCATAAGTAATGTTGTCATGTCTCCAATGCTCTCACCAACGTGTACATCTCCTTGTGAGTGGGATTGTTGAGAGTAGCTCCACTCAACTTCTCACTGAAGTAGGCAATGGTCTCATCTCCTACATAAGGATAACACCTATACCAACACCAGAAGCATCACATTCGATTTCAAAGGTTTTAGAAAAATCTGGTAGGATTAGTAAAGGAGTAGAACTTAGCTTTTCTTTCAAAGTGTTGAATGGTCCCCACTTGAATGACTCATTTTTCGTGATGACTTTAGTAAGAGGAGCTACAATATTGCTAAAATCTCGAACAAACCGTCTATAGAAGCTGGCCAAACAGTGGAAACTCCTCATTTGGCTAATTGTTGTCGGTGTTGGTCACTCTTTGATTGCTTTCACCTTTTCCTCATCCATCTCAACGGCTTTAGCACTAACAAAACCAAGAAACACAACTTTCTCTGTACAAAAGAGTATTTATTGAGGTTAAGCTTCTCTTCTTTTGACACACTCAAAACTGACCTTAAATATGTGACATGCTCTTCTAAGCTTCTGCTATAAATCAAAATATCATCGAAATACACAACTACAAATCTTCCTAAAAAGCACGCAAAACATGGTTTATCAAACACATAAAAGTGCTTGGAGCATTAGTTAAACTAAAAGATATTACTAACCGTTCATATAACCATGCTTGGTTTTAAACTAATTTTCCATTCATCACCTTCCTTCATCCTAGTATTATGATATCTACTCATAAGATCAATTTTTGTGAACACACAAGAACCATGCAACTCATCAAACATATCATCAAGCATAGGAATTGGATAGCGATATTTTACCATTATGTTGTTGGCTCGACAATCCACACACATTCTCCATGTCCCATCCTTCTTAGGAACTAGTAACACATGGGCTGCACAAGGACTCATGCTTTCTCGAACATACCCCTTCTCTAGTAATTCAATAACTTGCCTTTGAAGTTCCTTTGTTTCTTCCTGTTTGCTTCTATAGGTAGGTTTATTTGGAATGGATGCACCGGGTACGAAGTCGATTTAGTGTTGTTCAATTCTTTGAATCGGAGGCAAACCATGTGGAACCTCTTCGGAAAAAACATCCTCGAATTCCTGTAAAAGAGAAACAACAACACTTGATAAAGAATCGTTAAAATCGTTAGTGCTCAAGAATCCCTTCTTATACAAAAGTACAAGCGGCAGCTAATTTGAAAACAAAGCTTGTTGATCTCACTTTTTTTTTAGCATAGAAGCTATTTCTCTTCCTTTTTTTTCTTTCCATTCATTGTTTTCTCAATTTCCCTTTCTTTCTTTTCAGCTCATTTGGACTCTTTTCTCTTAATTTCTTTTTTGCTTTTTTTTTTTTTTCATTCGCTCTTTGTAATTTCAGTTGATCCTCCATAACTTGTCCTGGAGTCAAAGGTACAAGGGTAATAGGTTGTCCCTCTCGAGTAAAAGAATACATATTCGTGAACCCATCACGCGTTACCTTTCGATTGATTGGCAAGATCTTCCCAACAATAGATGACATGCATGCATGGGAACCACATTACATAACAACTCCTCTTCATATTTGCCAATGGAAATTACTACCAAGACTTGTTTTGTCACTTTGACTTCACCGCAGTTATTTAGCCATTGAAGTCGATAACGACGTGGTTGTTTCTAAGTTAGTAGTGACAATTTCTCCACCAAATCAATAATTGCCACATTGGTGCAACTCCCACCATCAATAATAACGCTACAAACTCTTGGTGCCAGGTGCATCAGAATCGAAGTTGTTAAAGGATCAAGTTAAGTCTTGTTGTGATCTGATGAACTTGCTAAGTTTGCAGGATGTTTACTCAATCGGAAAGCCCTAGTCACGGCTAGCAGATTATGGAAATCAGGAAGTCCAAGTGAGTTGAGAACCTAACACTTGGCAGGCGAGATTCGATAGGTTTGGAGGACTTGTTATCGAGAGAAAGCCTTGTTGAGCTGATCCGATACTAAGCAGTAAAGTCTAAACAAGTTCGGAGGACCAGATGTTTGGTAGGTAGGTTGAAGGAAGCTACTGGAGATAGTGAAGTAAGGTCGTGTCCTATTTGGGATAAAACCTTAGGCGCTGATCCAACCGAAGAAACCAACGGAGGTTTCTAAGTTGAGATCAGGACAGTTTCTTATTCGTGATTATTATTCTGTTCTAATTCTATTTTACAGGGCAAATTATTTCTAGATGCACTAACATTGTTTTGCAGAAAAACAGATGTTCCGTCGACGGAACAAAGAAAATTAGAGATACAGATTCGACCAGAGCGCAAAAGGAATTTTGGGTTTTGTAGGTTGATTTCCAGATTTGATTGAGATTTGAATCTGCGTACAGAAGGTAAAAAAGGTTTTGTCGACTGAACAAAGTTGATCAGTCGACGGAATTGGTAGATCGCTGCAAAGAAGGAGGGAAATGACGTGCTGTCGACAGATAAATGATTCAATTATGGAATCCTGATGAGTCGACGAAACATTTACTCTAAAAGAAGCCCTCGAGCTCCACCAGATTATCACTTTGTGTGCATTCTGTTGGGTTGCAAGGTTGCAAACATAGTCCCACATTGAAAACTCATGGAGAAGATCATGAGTTTATAAGAGAAAAAGATATTTCCATTGGCAAGAGGCCTTTTGGGTAGAATCCAAGAGCAAAACCATGAGGGCTTAGGCCCAAAGTGGACAATATCATGTCATTGTGGTGATATCTAAAACTCTTTTGGACCCTACACATTCCACTTCGATAACTCTGATTGTCCTTAATCTACAATGTTGTGTAAATTGTTTACTAGGGAAGCCCATGGTGGTGTGCATTACAATTCATAAAATACCAAGGTTGCAGATTAAGGACTCGTTAGGCCACCAATAAGTCTCCAACAACAGCATGTTGCTCATAATCATTATCCTCCTTTTGAGGCACTTCTTTCTTTATTTACTTCATCTTCTGACTAAGTTCACCTTGGGCATTTATCACTATCATGCTTTTTTTAACACATTGGTTGGCTATATGACCACGCCCTTGACATTTAAAGCATTGATTCACGGGATTTAGAAGAAATGAATTCTCTATTAGCTTGAGTAGTAGATGTTATTGGTTTGGGCTTCTTGAAGGTTTCAAACTTTGGCTTGTTTTGAAGTTGTCCCTCCCTTCTTGGAGCTGCCCGCCATGAGCTACTAGTAGTCATTGGTTACCTGCCCCTCCTAGCCAAGCCTTTCCTTTTTAATTGTTCCTCCACCTTTTGTGCTTGGTGGACCATGCCCGACAACTCAACATAATGCTGCAATTCAACAATATCAACAATTTTTGAGTTTAAGCCATGCAACAACCTAGCCATGGTGGCTTCCTGATCTTCATCCATATTAGCCGGTATCATGGACAACTCCATATCCTTGAAATACTCATCCACACTTCTGGAGCCTTGAGACAACCTCTGTAGCCGCTGATATAAGCTTCTATAATAATGGTTGGGTACAAACCTCCTCATGAGCACCTTCATCTCCTCCCAAGTGGATATAGGTTGTTCTCTATTCCTTCTCCGATTCATCACCATTTGATCCCACCAAACAATAGCATAGTCAGTGAATTCAATGGTAGCTAGCTTAACCTACTTAAGCTCTGAATAATCGTGACAATCAAATACCATTCCCATCTTAGTTTTCCCACTCCAAATAAACTTCAGGATCATTTTTTCCTTGGAAGGATGGATTCTTCAGCTTTACACCTCCCAAGTCATTATCCCTTTGATTTCCACCAATCCTATCTTCTCTGTGCCCATTCCTTTCTCCTCTATATCCAATCCCGCTTGTAAGTTCACTAAAAAAAATCTTCTACCACCTCTTCTTCTACATCATCCCCCTGAGCATGCCTTTTTGTGGCACGACAGGATGGTCTTGTGGATGTCTTCTTGGTGTCCCATTCTCCACTCGATCCAACTTCTCATGGATAGATTCTAACTCAACTCTCATCATTCGCCGCATTTCCCCATCAATGCTTGCAATTGAGGTTCGCAAGTTGCCTAACCCCATCATTTGAACCATCCTCCTAGTTGTTGGACATTTCTGCAAAAATAAAAGAAAACCTTGCTAGCACTCACTCACATTTGGGTAGACTCTCAATTGATGATATCTCTTTAGTTCTTAATCAAACTTTAGATCAAATCGGAATATCACGTAACAATTCAATTAACCAACTAAAACTTTGATCGTAGAAATTTCAAGAGAAAATGAAAGAGTAGAAGATTGAAAGTAATAGAACAACAAGAAAGGGATATGGTTCAATGAAACTTTGACTTGCACAAACAACTTCTTATTTGATATTTGTTTTTCACTATTTTCTTTTTTTTCAAGAATTTTTTCCCATTGATTTTTTTTTTTTGAAGAACAATAAGTAAAGATAGATTAAAACTTGCTTTTGAATCGAAACTCTGATACATATGATACAAACCCCACCAACAAATGTGATGAAAACCCGGACAACAATGGATAGAACCCCAGGAACTAGAAGACAAGAGTTTAAGTCTTGACCTATAATCGAGAATTTGAACTAACTAAGACTACAAAGGAAAAGGAAACGTCACACCAAGGGTAATAAGTTTCGGTGAATTGAACGCTAGAAGAGTAAACTCGATAAGTCCAAAAAGTTTTTTCAAGAACTAAGAGATCACATGTAGTGTTTGAAACTAATAATGTAAAATTTAAGTGAATTATTTGATTTAATTCAGATGTGATTAAAATTAATTTAGTTAGATTTAATTAATTTAGTTATCTTACATTTATGGGATTCAGATTAATTAATTATATGGGATTAATTGACCGGTGGCAGATATTGTTGACAGTGGTCGTCTTGTCACTCGTCTGAGGATATGATCCATGTCCCCCTTTTTCTCTTCCTTACGTTGTAGTTTGATTAGTTGGTAGTCAATCTGATGCATTCTCATCTTAAACGCGAGTAGAGTCAAATGCTTGGTAGTTTTTGCTAAGTCCGGGATGTTCCTCGGCATGTGAAACGATTGCTTTAGCAACCACCTCGGATCTCGTATTTTGTTCGAATGGTGATTGTTCATTAAATTGGTAGCAGTTCTGCTCGAGTTTTCATATATCTGCAGATTTGTTAGCGTATGTGGAATTATTTATTATGGAAAGTGGAGGCAGCAAAGTGTGTGAAGGACAAATACAGGTGTAGATACAAGCTTTATATTCATTCCATACGGTTCTGGTAGTAATCAAAAGATCTAAATACAGACCTCTATGGGTACAAGAGAACTATTGTATAGGTCTTGGATTGAGCTTAAATCACACTTCTGTGTCTTTTTTCATTGTGATTTACTTCTCAAAAATCTGATGGACCAATTGATAAAACCATAAAAAGTGATCCTAGAAGTTCCACCTCTAGTCACTA
>JBAMIE010172310.1:0-14895 GCA_037177295.1 Kaempferia parviflora | reverse complement strand
ATCAATATTCAATCGAATCTGACAACTAGATAGAATTAAGAAGATGCTCCCCATTAGAAAATCTATGATGCGTTTGTGTATGCATGTGTAAGATTTGCTAAATTTTGTCTGATTTACTGGTCGGAAGAGAAACCTCCTCTCCTCTGTTCCTTGTTCACGACTCTAAGAAAAAGCTTTTTCAAGTGCGTGCACATTATTTAAATAGATCTCTGCTTTTGTATGCATCATAATTGATATTATTCTCCTTGCCTTTCTCCACGTGCAAACATTTTATAATTCTGTTTTTTTTTATTCTTTTAATAAAATTTTGGCAATTTATTAAATCACGTAGCCAACTTTTTCTAATACCTAAATTAGTACTCAAGTTTTATATTTATCAAAATATATACATATTTTCCATTATACCCCTCCTCCATTCCATCCTTAAGACTACAAGTGGATCTTATCCAATTGAATGTCTAGAATGTCTATTCTTAAATTTTTTAGTCAAAACTTACTAATACCTATAATATTTAGAATTTTAAAATATTGATATGGTCTAAATTAGGAGACTTATAAACTCTTTGTTAGTGCTAGTGAGTAAGTACAATTGCCCTCAGATATAGATTTCATAGTACATAGTACAAATAGGGAGATGTAAGTTTCTAAAATTGACACAGATATTTTCTAGCAAGCTCATTAGAGGACTTAAATCTATCATATTCACTAACTAATACTATCAAAAGATTTCGAGAACTCCCTTGGTTTAAATCGGATATTATAAAGTTATCATTGAATTTCAGTCAAAATTCATTGATAGTCTTAGACATATCAAAAATACTTTAAACTAATCTCATTACAGTCCTTGTAACTTTTTGAGATGTTAAGATTAAAGTGTTAAATTTATTATAGTTGACAGCGGATAATAGATTTATGACAGTCCGATAGAAAATTTTATAATCAACTGACTTAGTCGGTTGGAGTTCATAGATGGAGAACAGAAAGTTTAAGAATCGATTGGGGCTGCCAATTGGATATATAACAGTTAAATGATGAGTTAAAATCAGTCGACTAAGAGTGATTGTAGTTTGCAAATGGAGTGAAGGAAGGTATACTAAAATATTGATAACATTATGATGGATCCTTCAATCTTAACTTGTCTCAATTTCTAAGTTAAATAATATCAAACTTAGGATTGTACATTCTAATTTGAATTGGTTAACCAATTTGAATATTTAGAATAGTCTCATCCATACAAGTCTTGAAAAGTTAATTTATCCATCACTATCTCTCACTTCTTTTTGTATACATACTCATGTATAAGACGGGTCTAGGATTTTAGATTTAGGGTAAAGTTTAGATTTGAGGGGGACCGAGTTGATGCGTCTCCTAGCTATACGATGAATTGCTCTATGAAGGTGTCATTGCAAGGCAGTGTAATTGGCCCGTTGGCGACTAACAACCCAAACTCTTCCTCTCTTGGGGAGCGTTGTCGCTCCTAGTCCTATGCTCATGTACAATTTAAGTCTCATCATACACTTAATATAAAACAATTGGGATAACAACAACAATTAGAACAAATCTACTCATATCCCCATCAAGAAGGGTCAAATTGGAATAATTAAGGAAAGCATCTCTACTTTTATACTTCAAACAACATGAGCCACTTGAAACACTTTTCCACCAAGACAATGAACAAAAAGGAGCAAGAAGAGCATCATTCATCTACCATAACACTGGCGAACCATATAACATTCATTCAATGTACGCAAATTTTTAAGGTATTGTGTCTCCTCGTAAACAAGAGCAACTAAATACAACCTATTCTTCGCGGTGGAGGGCTCGTGATCAATAAAGACGGTGCAAGGTTCACTTAAGGGATAAAATAACTTCCTCTCGTATTGGTGTTATTATACAAATTTGAACCCTAACGCGATATATATATATAGAATTTTCTTAGCATTAGATCAAGTAATTTTTGGGTAGCATTTTTGAACTCTTAGAACTAAAACTGTAAAAGTGAGTGCAACAAAGCATATTGGTGGGCCTCTCTCTCTTATAAGTTTGTGCTTTCTCCTTAACCATCATCAAACCACCATCCATTTCCTCCTCCACTGATCCACCATGGCAACTCCTGAGCCCGATACTGAGTTCGCCGGCGGCCGAGAAGCCAACCCACCACTGTCCACCGTTGTCGCCTACCCGGCCGATGCGACATCTGTCTTTCCGATCACCCTTAAGGTACTAGCCAATTTATGATCCTGTTCTGTTTTAGTGTTCTGTTTTGATGTGAAGAAAAGATGCGATTTTTATGCAGTTTGAGGAGGTGGTGTACAAGGTGAAGGTTGGAGAAGGAGGGGGGTGGTGGTGGCAGAGGAAGAGAGGGACGGCACCGGCGGAGAAGACGATACTGAATGGGATCACCGGAGTTGTGTGTCCAGGGGAGCTGCTGGCCATGCTCGGGCCCTCGGGCAGTGGCAAGACGACTCTCCTGACGGCGCTCGGAGGGCGCCTCCGTGGGAAGCTCTCCGGCAAGATCACCTACAACGGGAGCCCGTTCTCGGCCGGGGTGAAGCGGCGCACTGGGTTCGTGGCCCAGGACGACGTGCTGTACCCGCACCTGACAGTGGCGGAGACGCTGCTGTTCACGGCGCTGCTGCGGCTACCGGCGGCGCTGTCGCGGGCGGAGAAGGCCCACCAGGCCCAGGAGGTGGTAGCCGAGCTGGGCCTGGGCCGAGTCGCGCACTCCATGGTCGGCGGCGCCCGCGGCATGCGCGGCGTCTCTGGCGGCGAGCGGAAGCGCGTCAGCATCGGGCTGGAGATGCTGGTGGACCCCAGCCTGCTACTGCTGGACGAGCCCACCTCGGGTCTCGACTCCACCACCGCCGCGCGCATCGTCGGCACCCTCCGGCGGCTCGCCGCCGACAAAGGCCGCACCGTCGTCACCACCATCCACCAGCCATCCACCCGCCTCTACCGCATGTTCCACAAAGTGGTGCTCCTCTCCTCCGACGGCGCCGCCATCTACTACGGCCGCGCCGCTACCGCCATCGACTACTTCACCTCCATCGGCTTCCCCTCCCCGACCGACGGCGTCAACCCCGCCGACCTCTTACTGGATCTCGCCAACGGTGAGTGACTATGCAATATCCCTCTCTTACTGCCACTTTTCTCGATCATAAAAGGAAAGAGAATAAAATCAAGGAAAATCCTAAAATTTCTTGTATATAGATCGATCGATCGATTGATCGATCTAGAAACGAACGAACAATCGGAAGAGAGATGAAGAGACAAGTGTGATGAGACTTACGACACTGATACTTTAAGTCCCTGTCGCATGGCCCCATCGCCTGCTCATGCATCTCCTATTCTCCAACTGTTCTCAGTCTCGATAATCAATAATGGCAGATGAATTGGCCTCTCTGTATCATGCACATCTCTTTCCATCATCTAAATTGCCTACAAGGAGAAGGCATTAAATTTATGGAAGTGGGGAGTTAGGGAGGTAGACATGCACTCGCTCTGAGCAAACTGTTTGCTTCATATCCATCCAACTTTGCAAGTTTGGGAAGAATGAATGTACATCAAAAATGTTATCTTTACAACATAGACAAAGAAAGACACAGAAAGACAAGATTAGTGGTCGAATTGAATGCTCCTCAATCCTCATCTTAATTATTCTAATGAACTCTTCTATGGAGCTGCAGGAATTGCACCCAACTCCAAGTACGCGATCGAGATTAATGGTGACTTTGCGAATGGTGGTGGCAATGGCTTGCAGCAGGAGCAAAAGGCCGTCAAGGAGGCACTGATCAAGGCGTATGATCTCAATATCGCCACACAATTGAAGGCGGAGCTTTGCACCGCAGACTCGAACAATTATGGGTACACTCGAGAAATGGCTAGCACCAGTAAGCCACTCTGATCGACCCACCCCTCCTCCAAGAACAAACACCAATTATTTGCAAGAACAACTAATTCGAACTGATGATGTGTTCTTGGTTAATTGATGCAGTGAAGAGGGAGCCATGGTGCACGAGTTGGTGGGAACAGTTCAGAGTTTTGCTCAGCCGAGGGCTGAAGGAGAGGCGGTATGAAGCTTTCAACAAGCTCAGGATTTTCCAAGTCCTCAGTGTCGCCACTCTCGGCGGCCTCCTATGGTGGCACACCCCAACTTCTCATATCCAAGACAGGGTAAGCATCCCAAAAGAACCTTCTCCATTCATTCATTCAAAAAAAAGTCCTCAATACTTCATCCATGTATTTCAATCACAGACAGCATTGATCTTCTTCTTCTCGGTCTTCTGGGGCTTCTTTCCGCTCTACAATGCTGTGTTCACATTCCCTCAAGAGCGACCGATGTTGCGGAAGGAGCAGGCATCAGGCATGTACCGACTCTCATCCTACTTCATGGCACGCACCGTGGGGGACTTGCCCATGGAACTTGCTCTCCCGACCGCCTTCACGTTCATCATATACTGGATGGGCGGCCTCAAGCCGGATCCGGTCACCTTCCTGCTCTCCCTCCTCATAGTCCTCTTCAGCGTTCTAGTTGCACAGAGCCTAGGCCTCGCGGTAGGAGCAATACTAATGGATGTTAAGCAGGCAACCACCCTTGCCTCAGTCACCACCTTGGTCTTCCTAATGGCTGGTGGCTACTATGTCCAACATATACCGATCTTCATTGTCTGGCTCAAGTACTTGAGCTATAGTTTCTACTGCTACAAGCTCCTACTAGGGGTCCAGTTCACCGACCGCGATTCCTACGAGTGCTCCAAAGTAGCGATGTGCCCAGTGATGGAGTATCCAGCCATCAAATCAGTGGGGCTCGGTCATATGTGGGTCGATGCGTGCATCATGGGGCTAATGCTAATTGGCTATCGGATAGTCGCATATCTAGCATTACATCATCTACAACACCGGTGATAAAGAATAACCAAGACTGTCTCGAGAAGAAGTTACGGCGGTGAGTGTTGAATAACCACTCATTCAAGCTTCCCAGAGGATACAAAATAACAGACTAATGCCTACCAGCATTCTCAACTTTTCGAGAATTGCCTACTAGTGAAGTTCTACGTTATACGGGTGGAAATGTGGAAAGAACTACTGATCAAGTTTTGAGAGTATCATCTATGAACAATAGGCAAAGTAACCGAAATAAGATGCGCAGGATAACTTGTTTCAATCAAAAGGCAAAGCATTAGAGATTCTCGATCTAAATAATCTATAAGCCACAATTTATTCATGTAGGCATTTTCGATAACTAAAGCGATCTACACAATAGATTTGAGCTCTGTGATATAGTCAACTTATACATAAACCAAATGGAACTTATAAAAAATCCATTTGTTTAAAAGGAATAGAAAGAATGCACATAAAAAGGACTTGGAGACAGAAACAGGACTTACGAGATCAGGTACTGCTGCAGATTCCTTGTTCTCCTCTTGCTTTTAAGTTTTCTAAAAGCGCAAGACTCAATTTGACGAACTCTCTCTCGACTTATACCCATCAACTCCCCTATCTCCTGTAATGTCTTCATCCTCCCATTTTCCAGCCCAAATCTCAGTCTCATAACCTGCTTCTCTCTGGGATTCAAAGTGTCAAGTACCTTATGCAATTCCTCCATCATTAAGTGCTTGATGAGAATGTCTTCCGAAGTCTCAGCTTCAGGATCAGCAATAACTTCCTATAATTGAAGCAAAATCAGATCCCTGAATGAAGTAAATCAGATGAGATGCTATAGCAGGACATTGACATACTGAAGGCTTTAGATTCAGGTTAAATCCAGTCTTCTGGTCCAGAGATATAGGAGTCTTTCGGGTAAGCAATACTGCTTCAACCCTCTTTAAAGGCAACCCAGTGATCCGAGCGACTTCTTCATTATCAGGATACCTCTTGTTCTGACTATAGAATTGCTTTCTGGCCTCTCGTACTCGGTAATTCGCCTCGACCATGTGAAACTGTTAAGCTTAGAACATGAGTTCATAAAACCTTGTCCTACTGTGGAAGGACAGTAGCTAAAACTGAAAACTTCACATAACCCGTAAGTGCAAAATCATTTCATATCGTGTCAATTGATCTCATACCCAATACAAAACAACTATATGATTTTGACTGTATCTCACAAATGGACAGTTGTAAATTGTAGGAATATTCTAGCAAAGTTTAAAATTTAAATTATTATGTCTACTCCACTAGAAAACGAAAATTCACATGACTTGTTTCTACTTTATATATTCAAACTAAGAAATAATTCATTAGCTCTCCTTTGTTTTGCAAAGAATGTTTTTGATACTTTATGTACTAATTGTCAAAAATATAAATGTATAAATTTCTCTTTCCAAATTTTCAAGTTTTTTAGTTTGAGTGTTTGATCAATCAAATTTGATATGGTACAAGAACAAGAGGTACTATATTTGAATCATACTTCTCTCAGTATTTTTTCTGTTCAATTTCATTGAATTCCATCAATTCTTAGTGTTAAGAATAAAAATGTATAAATTTTTTGGAAAAAACTGAGAAAATTTAGGCTTAACATGTTTCAACAAAAATTGATCCCAAACCATTTTCAATGGAAATATTAATGGTAGCTTAACTTACTGGTAAACGGATTATCCTTGATTGCTCAGAAAGAGATCTCCGGATTGCTTGTTTGATCCACCAATGTGCATAGGTAGAAAATTTAAATCCCTTTGAAGCATCAAACTTTTCAGCACCTCTGACAAGGCCCTTACATCCTTCCTGTCAAAGAAAGGAAGGTTCAACGTACTGAATCGGGGCACTATTCTAAACTTAAAAAATTATCAGCATAAGCAAGCACCAAAACAAGATCCTGAAGGCTCAGCCCTGCATTCTGAAAGTTTTTAGCAATTGAAATCACAAGACGGATGTTGCTCTTGATCATCTTATCCTTGCAAAATCTACCATGGCTTAAATGCTTCCTTAGAGTCTTTTGGTCTACTCCAGCAGCTCCTGCCCATTGAGCAAATGTTGGCTCACCACCATTTCTTTCAACAAGCTCCTTCTTGAGCCTTTCCAGGTTTAGTAGGTCCTGGTAATGTCCATTGCCAAAAGTAGTTGTTAGATATATCACTACATGAAATGAAATCAAATAGACACCTAGAAGTTCTAGATGGTTCTAAACAAGCTAGCTGGCATTCCATTGCATGTAGACACAACGCATCATGCATCAAAATTGTACAGAAACAAAGCTGAACAAGGAAAGATGCTTAACAAAAAAGATCTACATACCGAGTAACTGGTGTATCAGTATTTCCAGAACAGAGGAAGCTAGAATACAATGATTTTCCATTATCACACATTCATCATCAATTTGTCCAACTGAGGTTAACTACATGAATGGTGCCCCTATGTTACTAGAAATTTTCAAAAAAAAAAATTAAGAATTTAAAGCAATTTTCATTACGTTAACATTTTTTTTGGTCTCCCTCTACACTTACACTTTTCACTCAAATAGATTCAGCTTTTCCAACTACAGGATCTACAGTCACTCTCAATACAATCTCTATCGGAAAATTTACACCCCTTAAAGATTATCAAAGTAGCCTATTGTGCCTGAATTCATGCAACGAAGACAGTGAAATAAGTATCTATTTGTGTCCTTATTACCTGCAAGTTATTCAGGTCATTGATAAACAAGTAAAAAGAAAAGGTTAGGAAATCATAATAACTAAGGAGCTTACTTGGATTGCTTCTGACAATTCTAGCTCTTCAGCTACTGAAAGAAGCTTTGAACTATTTGTTGTACCCCTGAAGTAACGCAAGGGATCTGAGTAGTCAATTGGCTGAATAGAGGAGCGCTTTTTCTTTCCAGACTTGCGAGAAATAGCACCGGCAGGCTTCTCTGCTGCTCTTACTCTTCTAGCTCTTCTCACAGTTTGACGTTCAGACTTGACAGCTATAGAGTTATATATTTCTTGAATGTTTGGTTCATTGAAAGTTAAGGTGGAAACATCAGTACTCTCAGATGGATCTTTGGTTGCATTGTCTTTGAAGGGCTCAACAATATGAGAGTGACTGATCCACTTTGTTTCGGTAATTCTAACCATCTCTTGACTGGGTATTCTTGTCCTTGTCAACCGCAGATCTGACATGTGTGATTCTGCAAATGTATTTTTTCCAGCTTTCAAAGCAGCCACTTTGGCAATTTCGACTGCTGCTCTAGCAAGAACAACTGCCTCAGCTGCTGCGGCTGCTATCACTGCCTCCTCACATGTTAGAAGACTTTCCGTGGCCAAGGTTGCCGCAATACTAGCCTATAAAATGTTATGATAAAAGAAGCATAAGAAATGATTGATTATGCTCAAATGGACTATATTAGGTTATACTAAAACAATGTTGCACAATTGAAAAAAGCTGCCACAGTTTAATTACTCATATCATGTATTTAATACAGTTCTAGAATTGCAAGAAAAAGTACCAAGAAAAACTATGACGATTAGCTTATTGTATTAATGAGTTATCAGTTGTTTGTAACACATTATTTTCCTATATCCATCATATTACAATTTAGTATCAATAAAGGATTGTAAGGAATATTTTTGTTATCAGTGAATAAATTTGATATAGATAATATTGAATTCAAATCTAACCTTTCCAGGAGGACCAACAGTTGCTGCATATTTTAAGGGTCTACTAACATAAGTTGAATGAGCTTCCAGAGTAGGTATGTGCTCAATTTCAACCACTGACGGAGGCGACAAAGCACACTGAGTTCTGCTGCAAACAGAATCTCTAGCCTTCGCTGCACAAGAAAACAAAAGTGCATATAGTATAATGAGGTTTGTACATAACATGAACATGTGAAAGACAAGGACACAGTAAGACAGCAATGCCTAAATGGTTCACGGAATGTCATATATTAATTCCAATGCTCCAAAATCATGTTTCGTTCCTTTTCTATTAAGCTAAAAAAGAAGAATCAATTATTAATAGAGTTACATTCTAGCCACTGAATTAGGATGGCAAAACGAGAGTAAATTCACAAACTAAGCAAGACTTATAGAAGGAATATCCACACAAGCCAAAGGCATTTAAGAAAATGAAGTGGCAATTTCCTTAGTTGAAAGTCTTAGCAAGGCCTCCAACCTTGCAATAAAAAAAAACATGATTAACAGATTCTTTCTTGACATAAAAAAATGACAAGCATACTTAAGTCTTCTGAAAACTTTGCAAAGCTTGGTTTGCGCGTTTTTCATATTCATTTTCTAGAAAACGTGCGTTTTTTGGAAAATGGTGTTTGTTTTGCATTTTCTATGTTTATTTTATAGAAAAAGAGATAGTATTTTCTGAAAAGTAGAGAATGTCTAATTGTCATTCTATAAGAACTGGAAAAATGCGGATTTCTAGAAAATGAAAAGGAAAATGGTTTAAACCAAACGCACCCTTAGATTCTCCAAGATAGTTGGTTAAAGATCTTATGGGATACACATCTAAAATATGTCAGCACCCACGAGTGTATCAGTTGCATGTATAAGTTACAATGGCCTACCAAATTGATAACAGCAAATACTCAGTAAGCCAACATAAAAATCTTGTTTCTTATATCAATTATGAAAAAATAAACAAAAATGAACTCAGAATCCTCATTCGTCATAGACAGCACACAATTATATTCCCATATCCGCGGAGTTTCGAAACAACTTCCATGGAGAATTTAATGAAATTTCCAAGACACTAACTTTCTCAGTCCAGGTTGCACGAGGAAACCAAGAGAGCGAACAATTACCCGAAAAATCAAATTTTGCATCAAAAACCAGCGAGTCGATACTACATGTCGTTCAGTCATATCAACAAACAAACAACTTACGCCCATCTAAAGCAGCTCCGGAAGACCATCAACACGGAAGGGACATTTTTTTCTGTAGGGAATCAAATCCAACGTACGGTGTCAAAGAAGAAACGAGAGAGTTGACTCACGGTGAAGCGAATGGAGAGAAGAAGGCCACTTGAACTGCGGCGCCGCCAAGCACGACATGGCGACGCGGCCGGAAGCAATTCTTATCCTTCCTCTTCCTCTTCCTCTTCCTCTTCCTCGCGAGAGGACGAGGGAGTGGAGCGGAGTGGGAGAGGAGGAGCAGGAGGATGAGGAAAGGGATAAGGAGCGATGGCCACCGTGGATGGGGCGCTCTCATGCTTCGCCCACACCGACGCCGCGCGAGTGGAAACTACAAAGCCACAAACGGATCGGGTTTCGGGCGGATCAGATCCAATTCGATCCATCTTTGAATGGAATTGACCCAATTTATTATCCATTTAATAAATACAAAATTGATTAATCATTTTCAGAAATAAAAAAGAATAATTTAAAAAAAAGGAATGAAATCACTGAAAAAAACAAAAAACCAAAAGTGATTTTAAACAAATCAAACCCTCTATCCCAGAATACCCGTGTTTCTGTATTTTATTGTCGATCGGACGGACGTGATATTCTCGAGATATGTACAATATCTTCGTGATATGCATCCCTTGAGCCGTCCAATCAACAATGGACACGGTAATAAAGATATTCTGAATTTTAGACCTAGGGGTTTTGACTTTCTGGGCCGGTTCGGCCGGTTATAATTTATCTAACAAATGTGAGGCTCTCAACCGTTGGATCTTAATCTGACGGATGGGCAGCAAAGCCCCAAATGGAGGTCCAGTCTCTCCTCCATCCTTTGCTCGCGTTCTCAATTCCGTCGCCGTCTCGCTCGGCGGCTATTTCACCTCAATTCCTCGCCGCCGCGACGTCTCCGTGAATCTCCTGATCTCTTATTTCGATTCTGGCAGTCGCCGCATGCAACAGTATTGTCTCGGCGTTCTCCTCGTTTCTTCGTGTACTGGGTGTGCAGCTGCAGACGAATGCCCTGGGCAGGCAGTTTCTTCGCCTTCCTACTATCAGTCGCCGGTGGCCAGCGAGCCTCTAGTAGTTTCTACGAAGATAAAAGGACGAATCCATTCAGGCATCGAGGTGGCGTCCATTGTTTTTCTTTCGTCTCGTGGCGGTAAACATGAACGGTGAGTTTTGTTAGGAAAGAAAAGATTTTATTTTATTTTTTTAGTTTTTCATTGAAGCAGTTGTGTTGGTAAATAATTTGCTCGGTTTTGGGATGAAATGATGTTATTTGAGGCTTGCTTTCCCTTTAATCCGAAGTTTAACCAATTATTCCATCATAAATTTCGTCAATGAAGACTAAAAAAGGATGAATACTAATCAATCTTGTTCTTTGTCAGTAACAAGCCTAGTGATCATAATGAATTAATTCAGTTTTTTTTTGTTTGATTATATTTGTAATATGCTCTTTCAGTACGGCATTTGGAAGCTTTATGGGAATGCATTTGTAAATTTGTAGTGATTCGTGAAGACTTGATCATGTAGTTGTTACCTTAATTGCGGTAGTTTGGATGTTTTCTTCAAGGAAAGCATAGCTTTGGCTTGTGTGTTTTGGAGAAATGGAAGGAACAATAAGTGAAGATGATGGACTGATACCGGATGGAAGTATGGATCTCAATTGCAACTCTAGTGATCCTCAGATGGATTTAGCTCTTGGCGCACTTGGCATTGAGCTAAACTTGGATGGAACTGACCTAGGGGAACCATGCATTGGAATGGAGTTTGAATCTGATGAGGTAGCAAAAGAGTACTACATTGCTTATGCTAATCGTATTGGTTTTGGAGTTCGCAGAACAAGTCACGCCGCTCAAGGAAGGATGACACTGTCATCATGCGCCGCTTCGTGTGCACAAAAGAAGGGTTCCATTCCAAGAGGGTAATCTATGATGATGGCAAGAAGAAGAGAAAGCGAGGGACAACAAGGGAAGGTTGCATGGCAATGATTGAAGTGATCCGCAAGGATCATGGTAAATGGGTTGTCACAAAGCTCATCACTGAGCACACACATGTGGTGGCATTTCCTGATAAAGTTCAGCCTCCTGTCGATAATTCAGTTATCCATAATAACTCAACCTTGCTTAGTGCAGCATCCAGTGGAGGATTTAGTAATTTGAAAAATTTCAATAGAGGAATCAGAGTCAATCCGTTTGGGGAAGGAGGCGAAGCACAGGGCCTTTTGGAATATCTGCAGAGCATGCAAGCTGCAAATCCTGCTTTCTTCTACGCAATTCAAGTTGACAATAACAATTGCATGACTAATGTCTTCTGGGCTGATGCTAAAGCTAGGATGGCTTATCAGTACTTTGGTGATGTCGTAACATTTGATACAACATATAAGAAGACAAAATACATGATGCCATTTGCGACGTTCAGAGGTGTGAACAATCATCAACAGAGTGTCACTTTTGGCTGTGCACTTCTTATGGACGAAACTAAGGGATCATATGTCTGGCTATTGGAGACCTGGCTTTCAGCTATGGGAGGACGCCACCCAGAGACAATAGTTACTGATCGAGACAAGGCCATGGAAGGAGCTATTACAAGGGTATTTCCTAACACCCGTCATCGGTTTTGCAATTGGCACATATTGAGTAGGTGCAAGCAGAAGCTATCAGATGTTTATTCAAAATATGCTACCTTAAAGACCGATTTAAAAGAATGCATCAACCGAGTTGAAACTATTGATGAGTTTGAGACTCGATGGGAGCTCATTCTTGACAAGTATAACCTTTGGGACAACCCATGGCTGCAATCATTGTATGAAGTTCGCCATCAGTGGGCTCCAGCTTACCAGAGGGGCAACTTTTCCCCTGAATTATCTGCATCTCAGCGATCGGAAAGCTTGAACAAATTTTTCAAGAGAAACTTTAATTCGAAAACATCCCTACTAGTTTTCATTGCACGATTTGATCAAGAGATGGCATCTGCATGTGAGAAGGAAGCTCAAGCAGATTTTGCTGCAACCTATACTAGACCGCTACTGAAAACCCCGTCACCTATCGAGAAACAAGCTGCTGCTGTCTATACGAAAGAAATATTTGAGAAGTTTCAGGAGGAATTTATTGAATCGTTAGGTTATTATGTTAATAAGATTGAGGATGGTCCTAATATTAAGTATAGTGTGATCAAGGAGGAAGAAAACAATAGAACCTACTTTGTCCACTTCAATGAACCAGATAAGACTGCACATTGTAGTTGTTGCAAGTTTGAGAGTTCTGGGATATTATGCAGGCATATTTTTAGGGTTTTCTTTACTGTTGGGGTACATGTAATCCCAGAATATTACATCTTGAAACGATGGACTAGGAATGCTGCAAGCACCGTGCTACTAGATGAACGAGCTATTGAAAATGGATCCAACTTCCAAGATTGTCTACTTGCTTGGTACAATGATCTCTGTCTTGATGCTGTCAAATATGGAATTGAAGGCGCTTTGGCTTCTGAGATATACAAGGTCGCTAAGGCTGCACTTCAGAAGGCCTTCACCGAAGTAGTCTCTGCAAAAAATGCACAACGGAAGGGCCAGCAGAATATGCAGAGATTTGCGCGTCTTCAAAAGATGCAATTCAAAATGCCACTCCCGAAACTGCAGACAAAGAAGACTCCTACAAGATCAGCTCAAGAGAACGGCGATAGAGATAAGAGAAGTGATAAAAATGCTTCTCTGTATGACTATTGCTGTGCTGATTGTTAATAAGCTTACTTATACTTCATTATCAAATTAACATTTTCCCCCCTTCAACTGTGTTTCAGGGATACAAATGATCCTGGTGCTAACGACGGAATGCAGTAAACAGAGCTGTAGTTTTTGGTGATGTTTCTCGAATCATGACATATTGGAAGATTAGATCATACAGCTACAATCTCAACAACATTTTGAAGTATTCAGAATGTTAACAGTGCTACTTTTTGTAATGCTTAATGCTAGCTAACTTTCCAAGTGTGTTGGTTTTGTAAATCTTTCTCCTTGTAGTTTGATCGAGTCCGGAGACCCCCAGATGCTGACGCAGCTCCGAATCGCTAAAGTGCTATCTTTTAAATTAGGCGGCGTTATAAACTCCGGTAAAAATTCCTTGGTCATTGAAAAGATCCAAGGACTGCGCTACCTCATCCATGATTATTCATTCTCTGGCGGCGCGGTGATTGAAATTGTGGATTTGAGTTGTTGGTACAGTCGACGACTCTGCAACATTTGGTCTCGGAAACGGCGGTAGTTGAGATAGCCAACTTACTGAAGGAGTTCCGCGACAAAGATGTCAACGTTTGGATTATGTGTACAGTCAGCTCCATGACATATCTCCGAAATATATTTTACCACCCAACCCTACAAGACCAATGACATCTGCAACAGACAGCTTGTTTCAAAATTTTATTTCAAGAAGATCAAATCTTAGAAACTAAGTGTGGAGGTAGAAGGAGAAGCCTTCTTTTCCTTGGCAATGATCAAAGTTTCTAGGATCTGATCTTCTTGTAATAAAGTTTTGAAACGAGCTGTCTGCTGCAGATGCCATTGGTCTTGTAGGGTTGGGTGGTAAAATATATTTCGGAGATATGTCATGGAGTTGGCTGTACACAGAATCCAAACGTTGATATCTTTGTCGCGGAACTCCTTAAGTAAGCTGGCTATCTCAGCCACCGCCGTTTCCGAGACTGAATGCTGCAGAGTCGTCGACTGTACCAGACAACTTAAATCCCCAATTTTAATCACCGCGCCGCCGGAGGATGAATAACCATGGATGATGTGGCGCAGTCTTTGGATCTTTTCAACGACCAAGGAATTTTTACCGGAGTTTATAACGCCGCATAATTCAAAAGATACCACTTTAGCGACTCAGAGCTGCGTCGGCATCTAGGGGTCTCCAGACTCGATCTTTTGAATGAGAACTTTTGTAACACGCTGTGTATCAACTTCGCCCACAAAGATTGGGTTTCTTGATGGTGTTGTGCTCATGATCTTTATCGCCTCCTTGGTTAGTGATAACATCAACCATTAAGATTTAAGAATGCCACTTGGAACAAAC
>JBAMIE010172292.1:0-14901 GCA_037177295.1 Kaempferia parviflora | reverse complement strand
AGCATGAACAAGCAGTCTTTGAGAACTACATATTTCAACAATATACACAGAATAAAACTTGAGCTTACCTTCAACAGGGAGGATTGATAACAGATATCTTCGTAATAAATGAAGTGATTGATTTATCTTCAAAACTGTTGAAGCATGAACAAGCAGTCTTTGAGAACTACATATTTCAACAATATACACAGAATAAAACTTGAGCTTACCTTCAACAGTGATCCCCCCTGTTGTAGCATGCACTCATTCACTCAGAATGTGCCAGACCAATGATAATCTTGAGCTTACCTTCCTTCTCCAAGCCCAAGGGGTTCTTTTTGTGAAGGTGGGGATCAGCAGCATGTTCGTAGCTCTAAGCTCCATGTCAATGAACTGTTCAAATAATAACTAATGCAACATATACAAGGCATGCCCAAGGTCATATTTGTCTTCAAGCAGAATAATCTTCCATGAGTAGAAGCATCTGCCAACAAACTCTATCTGATGCTTTTATCTTTTTTGAAACAATGATACCACATTTATTTCTCTTGAAAACTAAAAGATCATCAGATGTTAACAAGATGGATATGAGACTATTAAACCATTCCACTCGTTGGGTGTTGCAGGTTACACAATCCACCATCTAAACCAAACAAACATGCCTGCTATGAGCAGAAAAATCACTATCTTGGAAGCCAAATAAAACGATAGCAATTCTCTCTAAACAGTAATTTACTTCAACTTATCACCCTCTAACATATTCATCAGCATGAAAAGTATAGCCGGAAGTAAAAGTGTCATCAATTGACTACGTCAAGGAAGCAAACAACAGGGATGCATTGGTTCCTCCAAAGCCGAAAGAATTTGAAATCGCTGCTCTTATTTCCATCTTCTTTGAAGCACTCAAAGGAATATATTTATCATCAAAGAGTGGATCAGGCTTTAGAAGATTGAGCGTTGGTGGTGCTATTCCCTGAATTTAGCAAATGATGAATGAGCAAACACTTTCATTGTGCAGTTGGAAAAAAAAAAAAGTTGTAAGATCGACCGACATGGTGAATAGCAAGAACGGTAAAGATAGCTTCTACAGACCCTGCAGCTCCAAGTAGATGGCCAGTAGCTCCCTGGAAATTTCTGGCTATTTAAGCATGTAATACATTGATTATTTCAAAACTCTTGCAACTAAGGTGACGCTACCTTTGTTGAGGAGAATGCTAAAGCTCCTGATGTTGCATGGTCTAAGAATACTGATTTTATTGCATTAGCTTCAACTGCATCACCTGGTTTAGCAAAAAATAGTTTGTCCATTTATCAAGCACTAATAGCTACCTATTTGGAAATCAATATAAAAATGAATCAGTAATAGCTAGGTACGCACCGAGAGGTGTTGATGTAGCATGGGCATTTATATAATCTACTTGATTTGGATGAAGCCCAGACTGCTCAAAGGAAAGTTCATCAAGACATGGACATCTATATATACAAACATATCTGTAGTATGAATTGATTATCGATGGTTCTCCACAAAAACAAGTGTGCAATTGTTTCTCTAAAGAAGTATTCTTAAACAAGCTAAAGCAAAGAGGGGCTGCTATCATCAGCTAACAACAAGATAAGTGCAATGAATTTGGTGTTATTAACATTTTTTTTTCCACAAATGCTAACTATTGACAAGTTGCGATAAAGCAAGTGCAAATAAGCTTCTGAGTAAAACCTGTTGAATTGCACGTGTCATAGCTAAAATTGCACCTTTTCCATCGTTGTGCGGTTGAGTTATGTGATAGGCATCGCCTGCAGAAATAACAGTGCACTCAATAAATCACCATGGAAAACTAGTTGAACAATGGAGTGGACATGACTGCAAGAACAACCAGTCAAGAAAGAAAATAAACCTGACATTCCATAGCCTCGAACTTCTGCATAAATTTTTGCTCCACGTTCTTTAGCATGATTTAACTCCTGAAAGAAAAGGGCAGGTGTGTAAGATCATAAAGAGACTTGAATCACTTGATAACAACAGCAAAACTGACCATTGAAATATCAAGACCTAAAATAACCAATTAAAGATAGTAAAAAAGGACCTTTCTTCATCCTTTTTCTGAATCAGGAAAAATACTACATGAACAATTGGGCATAACTGAGAATTGTGAACTACAATTCTTACAGGTATGACATAGTTGTCAACCAAGGATTCACCGTTTGATACAAAAAGAAAAATGAAAAAATGAACAAGATGAATATTTGGATAATCTCAAGCTAACAAACAGTTATGTGAACACCCACATAAAGTAAGTGAAAAAAACATTTGATCATCCTGCTAAACAACTAATATACTTTGGCATGTCCCAAGAGAAGCTAATGTTAATATATAATGCAAGATATGATACACCTTATGAAATATAGAGATAATTTGCAAATTATGAAAGATATGATAAACAGCAAAACTAGAGAGAAGTAGGCTTAATTTGCCAAGGGGAAAGACACACCTCCAATACCATGACACCACATCCTTCACCTATCCTGTAAATTTGATGTGTCAGATATAGCACAATGAAATCAAAGTTAGATATAAAGGATAAGTAGCAAAGATATAATGGGAAAATAAAGAAGTAAAGAGGTGCAGGAATCATGCCATACACAAATCCATCTCTGTCACAATCAAATGGTCGAGAAGACTCCTGAGGCAGAGAATTATACTTCGAAGCCAGTGCTCTTGACCTATCAATTAACATGGTCAATGATCCTTGACTTCTTATTTGACATGGTGGACATTCCAACCACATGAAAAGATAAGCAAATGCAATATATTGACGGTTAGGAATTGAAGAAGCTAAGAGAAAAACTTTTGAATTATTAACAGAGTTTTAAGAATACTCATCCCTAAGGTTGAGTTAGATACGCAGGAATCACTGCTGGAATGGAATGGTTCATTATGAATCCAAACGGTATTATTGTTTGGCTCATAATTATTAAGTCGGAATCAAAACAATAATTCCCCCAAGAATGAGAATTGACATTTTGAATCCAACGACCAATATTTACTCATTCCAGTTCAACTCATGCCCTCTTTGCGTACTTCCCCCACAATAGCGGTTGGATGTCACCACGCACTCCTAGTGTACTTCCCCCATGGTCCTGTCAGTCAACACAAAACCCTCCCCATTGTTTTCTTCATCTCTTCCTCCTTAATTGGAGATCGAAAACCCGCCCCCATCAAGTCCTCCCACCACAAACAAACCATCATCCACCATCAGCAGCAAGAAGACTATTCAGATCTTCCCCTCCTCGATTCAAGAATACCATCGCTCACTTTCTCCCCTCTAGCCACCACACCGAGAAGATCTTCTCCTGCCTTGTCATCCTCAGAGATACATCGTCTAACCCCCACAAGCTCAGCTTCTGCCACCTGAGCTCCACCCCCACCAAATTGCTCCTCCTCCAACTACCATGGCTATGGAAGTGGAAATGGCAAAATCGCTTCCCCATCTCACCTCAAGAAAAAAAAAAAGACATTCTTTTGGATTGAGCAATGGGTTGGGAGAGCCCTCGACCAGGCAGTCAGGTCTACAACAATCCCAAAACCTACATCTTACAGTTTACGAATGTGCTCTGAGTGATGCACTACTTCAATGACCTCGGCAGCCAAGAGGTCTCAAAGGCGATCAACTTCTCTTAAATTGTGGATAATTTTTTTTATTTCATTTCATAGTCCAACCAAACATAGGAATGAACTTAATATTCCATCTCTAATTCATTCCATTATCATTCTCATTCTCATTCCCATCCCCAATCCAATTCCAATTTCATTCCATTTATACTTATCAAACAAAGTCATGCTTCAAAAACCACTTTTCAGAATATAATACTCAAAAATGTAAATAAATATAAAAAATAGTAATCCCCTTTTAAATGAACACAATCAAAATGCTCAGTTCTGATCCTTGACAAAGAAGATTAAAAATTAGTTTGCACAAGAATGGTGAACATCGCAAAACTCTATTAGACACAAGAAATTATCAGCTGAATTTTAAATTTCACCTACAAAATCCAGCAATGGACAAAGCATCAATACTAGACTCAGTTCCTCCTGCTACCATAACATCTGCATCTCCAAATTGAATCATCCTTGTTGCATCGCCAATGGAATGAGCCCCAGTTGCACACGCTGTCACAGCAGCATGATTCGGGCCCTGCAAAAGGGATTAACAACTTGTCCAACATAAGTTACAAGTGTAACTAATAATTTGGATAAATTAGCTTTCAAAGAATTATATCCACGTATTGAAATAACTGAACGAGCTCATGTACCTGGAATCCATATTTCATACTGACATGACCAGATGCCATGTTGATCAATATTTTAGGGATGAAAAATGGGCTAAGCCTCCGTAGACGCTGTTTTCAAAAAGTAGGTCATGTCATTTTAAACTCAATCACCAGGTCTACCATATACTATCATGTATTCATTTGTGATTAACATCATCTTATGAAGAAATAACATTCCAAATAATGAAATCAAGTGCAATCATTATGGCAAACTAGCAATAATCTTACAAAAGACCTTCTCGCATATCATCTGAGCTGCATCTAAAATGTCAGGCATGCTGCCTATCCCACCACCAATGGAAACACCCTAGTGTGTCAGGATTAGGTGATAGTTATGTATCAGAATCTTTACAAATTTCAATAGAATTGCATACCGTTCTTTCCTTTTTTCCAGATTCTGTTGGCAACCAACCTGCATCTCTGAGGGCCTCATCTGTTGAGCAGAGGGCATAAGCAATGAATTTTGATATGGCTCTATGGTCCTGTAAAAATAAACACAAGAACACGCTAAAAACCAATATATATATATATCTATATATAAAAAAAAAAAAAATCATGCGTTCGGACAACGGATAGTTTAACCAAAGCAAAGAACCGGACCAGTGCATCTTAAATTACGATTTTTTATCCATTTTTTTTACCTTGGATTGCAACCACGGTTGTTCATCGAATTGCCCTTGCCCATTTCCACAGGGCACGATTGCCGCCACCTTCGACGCCAGCTGCTCGTAAGTGTGCATCATCGTGGCCTCGTCAAAGCTATCCATCCTGAGGTCCGCAGGCGAAAGCGCACGGACGCCGCATTGTCCCTCCACCAGTCGGCGCCACGTCGTCTCGATGCCGCATCCGAGGGGTGTGATCATGCCCAGACCTAATCAAGGGACGAAGCCACGGCTGGAGAGCAGACGATGGGAACGGGACGGGGAGGACGAGGGAGAAAACGAGTAGCTCACCGGTGACGACAACGCGGCGACGAGGAGCGTAAGGCGGTGGATCGAATGTTCTGGCCGAGAAGAAGCGGCGCCCAATCGGACGGCGGGCGATGCGGCGAAGGGAATCCATGTGAACGATTTTGAAGACGAGGGTTTTAAGCTGCGTGACAGCGTGAGGTGTGTGATAAGCATTCGAGTCAGCTTCTTTCTCCGACTCATCGGATGCGTATAAAGAGAAAGTAATCCGCTTCTGTTTCTCCGACTTATCGGACGCGGGTTAACGGAGAAAGAATGCACCGATCATTGATTAGACAGATCACATTCACTGATTAGATGGATCACATCAGATTATACATCCTTGAAATTTAATAAGATCTGATATGATCCGTCCGATTAATGAGTAGGACACGGAGACATGAGAAAAATGGGACAAAAGATCTCATTTGTACGAGCAGAGATCTTCTGGATCATAATCACTAGTTCATTTTTGATTCAGTACACATCAGTCATTGGATCTGATCAAAATAGATGGATTAAAATTTGAATTTTACCTTCGATCCAACGATTAATGTGCAGTGGATCAGAAATAGACCAGGGATTGTGGTCCAGAGGATTCCAATCTGATCTCTATATTGACCTGACTGAAGATACACAAGTGTCGCTTGGGGTGATACGATGATTAAGGTATGAGAGTTTATCATATAAGATTTAGAGGTCGAATCTCAGTATATCTGAATATATACCTCCTCGTGTCATGACCATTTATACTTATAACTAACTATTAGTGATTTACTTTCTCGGATTGGCTTGGGACAACTAAATCTCCTAGAGGTAATTATTGTACCAATGTCCCGGGACAGCTAATGCTATTTTGACTGCTCATGTATGGAAGACAATGAAGCTACTGTCAAAATAAATCCATTCAAAATGGATGAAAAAATAAACTAAAATAGAACTATTGTCCATCTATAAATTTTTTTAATAAGTAAACAGATGCCAATATTCTTAATGCTAATCTTCAGAATTAAGCTGCCTCTGCAAGAGACTGCAAGGAAACAAGATGGAAAAGTACTTCAAAAGCAACTGAATCTCATTATGAACCATCAAGATATTTAAGTGTCTTTTAAGAGTTGAGCTATTAATACCACTCAGGCACATAAAAGTTCAGAACATCAACTTAAAAGGCAGACTCCTAATGACAGAACCGACAAAGAAGATTAAGGTTGCCATTGAAAACATCTTAAAAGCTCTTTAGTTTCCAACATTCTGTGTATCACCACCAAAAAGAGATGGGCGTAAATTAGTTGGCATTTGAGGACAATTGATGGTGGTGGATCAGCTTCCGCTTACACTCCTATTTGCTCATTTTGGCAAATATGTTGCCGTAAAACTTGGCCTCCTTCTTGTTATATTCTTTAACCTTCTCCTTCAATGCTTTGTACTCAATTTTCACATCCCTATGATGGCAAACCATCAGTGAGTCTGGTATTGATAATAACCATCTAACACTGATCAGTAAAATCAGCAAGAGAAATGCATGGATACTGACCTGTTATCAGGATCAATTTCAAGTGCCTTCTTGATGTCCAACTCTGCAAGATCTAAATCAGCAAGCTGAATATAAGCTTGGGCCCTCCTATATAGGGCCTTAACATTTCTGCTTTCCAACTCCAGGACCTAGTATGTGAATACTTCTGCGTTTAGTAAATATAAAACAGTGAATAAGATAATGAGTTAGTAAAGTAGTTGTCTGAATACCTTAGTACAAAGCTTTTCTGCCTCTTTGTAGTTTTTGAGCTTCAATTTACATGCTGCATTATTGAGATTGCATGCTGCTTTTAAAGCTCTAGATTGTTTCTTTTCATCATCACTGAATGAGCTATCATGCTCAACATACTTTTCGCCCTGTTCACCAAAAAAAGTAAGAGCAAGGGCGAAACTAGTGAGTAAATAGGGACAGGGAATGAAGAAAAAGTTGCCGTATGAAGACCTTTTCATATCTCTTGGAAGCTCTAGCATATTTTCCCAATTTGAAGAGTGCATTTCCCTCTTCTTTTTTCTTAGCAGCTGCTTCAATCTTCTCTTCAGTGTTCATGTCCCATGACTCTTTCTCCTGAAGATTAATATGGAGTGAGATTTTTTAAAGATTATCCCCATTAATGATAAAATAACCAAAGAGCATTGGCAATCAGGACTATTCATATTGTAAATTTTTGACACCGTGTTCCCTGTTCCGTCAACTTAATTTAGCCTAAATAATAGAACTATTCAAGAAAGTGCGAGTCAAATATCAATGGACTTTGCATGTATAGTTAAATAACGAAAAAAAACCCAATAATCTAACAGAATAATTCGAAGCTATGCTATGTGCTTCGAAATTATGATTCAAAAAATTATCTCAAAATCTTATATTGTAAAGAACATGAAAATAAGAAAAAACAAATTAGATAACAAAGTAATTGAAGTTGCATGTGCTTTGGAATTATGATTTGGTACCAGTTATCTCAAAAATCTTATATTGTTAAGAAAGAACTGAATTCAAAAAATTATATCAAAAGCTTATATTGTTAAGAACAAGAAAATAAGAAAAAACAAATTAGGTAACAAAGTAATTGAAGTTATATGGGCTTCAGAATTATGATTTGGTACGAGTTATCTCAAAAATCTTATATTGTTAAGAAGGAACTGAATTTGAACATCTTATGTATAACAAACTTCTCAACTCCAAGAAGTATAATGAATTGCCAATGTGTATAACATAGTTCTCAACTCCAAGAAATAAAATGAGATGCCCACATATATGTGGTTGAGAAGCTATACCTACCTTCACAAATGAAACAAGCTCGACCTCGTAAATAACAGTGGAGTTAGGAGGAACGACGGCGAGGTCCTGCTTTGACTCAGTGGACAAGAATGCATACTCAGGTGGTATAGTTACCAAAGCGATTTCTCCCTTCTTCATAGTTGCCACTGCTAGGTCAAGACCTTCGATAACTTGCTCTGTCATGAGGAAATATCGGTCAACAATTTAAGTGTGCATGATGCTGAAGAAAAATGAAAGGTTAAAAGTGCAAATGACACCTTCATCAGTCTTGAATTCAAATGGTTCCTGTTCATCATAACCCTTCTTCACAAAAGCTGTCCCATCTTGTAGTTTTCCAATAAATTTCACTGTAAATGATGAAATAAAAATTAAATAGATTTACATGCGATCAAGAGCTATGTGCATTAAGCATCATGACTTCAGGGTTGTAACCTGTCACGACTGCTCCTTCCTTTGGTCGCTCATAACCTTCTCCTTCTTTAAGAATCTTCTTAATTATCTTATGATCGTCCCCTATCTCTGTAACTGTCTTCCAAGAAACCAACTCAAGTTCCACAAAGAGAGTTGAATTTGGTGGCACAGCTCCATCAGTACCAGAACTTGGTCTGCCCTTCTCACCAAATGCATCTGTGCTCCAAGACATTATTCAAATGATAAAATGTGTGCATGACAATATATTAAAACTGTTGTATGAATGTCCTAAAACATTTGTCAGTCTAACTTACATTGTGGTCTCACTGTGAGAAGCACCTCTTCAGCCTTCTTCATCGTCTTTACAGCTTTAGATAATGCAGGACAAAAGAAACCTGGTCCAGGCAACATGTTTGACTTAGAAATAAAACCAGCATTTGAATAGGAATAATCATACAGTGTTATACAAACCATCTTTAACAGTAAACTCTACTCCCTCTGACTTTGAGATCACAGTCCCGTCCTCAAGGCGTGCTTCATATTTGACTAAATAGAGAACATTTTCACCTTTAGATCTTGAAAGTGCACAAAATGAAAAGCTATTGAGAATCAAAATTAACACAAAAAAACAAAAGTGAATGTACCAAGCACTTCGTCCAGATCTTTGGGATTCTCCCATTTTTCTCCCGCCTTGAGGATCTTCTTGATTATACCCCCATCTTTGCATATATCCTTAACGCTAGACCATGACAGCAGCTCAACATCAAATTGAAGAATGGCATTGGGTGGGATAGTTGGAGGAGAACCAGATTCTCCATAAGCCAGTTCTGGAGGTATGGTGAAGATGGCATTTTCACCCTTCTTCATAGTTTTTATACCTTGATCCCATCCCTTGATGACTTGGCCTATAAGATCATAAAACAAATGGAAATTGGCACAATTAGTTTCTTAACTGAGTTCGAGATTAGCAGTAACTTGGATGTGGAGAACTGAGCATATCTAAGGAGAGTGTAAATGGCAGACTTGATTGAACAATCATATATTCTAAAAGCACAAGCTTTCAAGAAAGAGCCTAAACCATAACTATTTATTCTTAAAATTCCCTGTTCCAAGTTCGACATGCAGCATAAATGCAATTGGAGATGTACTCTTTTTTTTTAAGTTGGTACTACCAACATGTGAACAAGGACCTCTTGCTCTTTATATCATTTTGTAAAATTAACAGTATCCTACAAGTTTAACCTGTTAAGAAAGGGACCTAGCTTTATTTGTATATTGCTAAATCGTGATCAAACCAAAACCTTTAAACAACAAAATATACAGAGTATAGATGTATATATCCACAGATGTAACAAATACATACATTTTTTTTAGATAATGCATTTGGAAGCAATCCCACATTTTGGTGAAGGCTGGTTTTGAAACCAGGACCTGAACATAGACTTCAAATAGTTGAGACAACCACAAGATGATGAGCATGGTGGCGACTTTGGCAAAGACAAGCTTCCAAGGCCTTACTAATTTCATAATCTGGAACCTTGTACAATAATTATTTCCTAGAAAGTGGAAGTGCCCATTCCTTAGCTAAGCCATAGTATGATAGCAAACATCTACAACTAGTTCATAATCAAGTTAAATTTTGAAGATCAGCAGTTAGCCATTTCATCATACTTAAGGCATGCAAGTGTCATACTAACCCCATTATTCTGCAGTAAAACCAAACGAGCAAACCATTAGAGACGTACAGAAGCGGATCTAGGAAGTAAAATATCCACCTTGGCCAAGCTTGAACTTGAACGGCGTCCCGCGATCACGGCTTGAATCGAACTTCGTGCCATCAAGAAGAGTTCCGGTGTAGTGCACTGAGAACCAAACACCCAAGATATAATGTTTTCCCCCTCTTTAAATAAATTCATCGTGATCCAATTTTTTCGCGTTTTCTCAAAAAAAAAAAAACAGAAAATCGCATGAAAAGTTCTACAATCACGTGTATACCTTCAACCTCGTCTCCTACTTCGGGTGTCTCCCACCCATCTCCCTTCTTCACGAGTTTCTTCTTGAGCCCCTGCTTCCCGATCTCTTTCTCCTCGCCCACGTCGAGCGTCGGGCTCTGGTCATCGGGGAGGTCCATCATGCCATCGTCCGGAATCTCCTCGTCGACAGGGAGATCGAAGTCCTCGTCCATCGGAGCGGCGGCGGCTAGGCGTCGAAATTAGGGCAACGGGGTTGGTCTCGAGCAGCGTACAAGTATCTGAGAAAGGGAAGGAAACGTAGTGAAATAGCAAAAGAAGCAGGTTTCTAGAGAGTTCTAAAGTGCAACAAGAGCTGAGTGAGCCGAGAGAATGGATTATGGATATGGTGGGGCATGGGTCCATTTTTGGACCCGGTCCAATAAACATGAGAACCCTATTTATCCCACTTGACCGGCCCAAAATTAATTAAATAAAAAAATATCCATTTCAATTTTAAAACTGTTTCTCTAAAATTTTTAAGCTCTTGCACTGAACAAAAATTTAAAATTTAAAATTTAAGGCACAACGAATCCGTTAATGTTAGGAGGTACTTGGTATATATTTAATAATAGAAATGGTAATAAATTTAATTGAGGGGAATAAGTTTAGTCATAATCTAGGAGTGTTGATTATGAAATTAAGGGTATGAAACTCATATTTTGATTCTGATTCCCGCTTACCAAACATCGAGAATGGGAATGAAATAGATTTCATTCACATTCCAGCCTCCTAAATTCGTCTACCAAATACCTCTTAAACTATCCCTAAAATATCATTAACCTGTGTCACTCGTATTTAAAAAATAACATATCACCCTCTTAACTAAAGTCAGATCATTAAAGATGTGAGAAAATTTATAAAAAACAATTATGTCCTTATTTTTTTATTATTTTTTTAATAAAAAATATATTAAATTGATTATTATATTCGATAAATTTTTTTTATATATATAATAAAAAAATAACAACTCTAAAAAGATAATCAACCAAAAAATTAATTTCACTACCCTCACCAAATAATAAAAGAACCAAAATTATAAATTAATAAATTAAAATTAAATTAAGATGAAACAAAGTTCATCATTAAATATCTCCTCATCGTTAAATGTGGTATACAATGAAGCAGAAATGGAGTGTTTGTGTGGCAAATTTACACCAATAAAAATATTATAAAATTTAGAAATGAAGTTTATAGGCTATTGTTACTATAATGTTAATGCTCAAACATCTTAATATATCACATAAATCCAAAATTATTAATATTTAATGGATATCAACTACAATTTACATGCAAAAAATGATTAATGTTGGTTCTTCCGGTGAATGAATGAAATATTAAAAAAAAAAATACAAGACTTCAATAGCTTCACTTTATTGTGACTACAAGGTTAGTTTTTTTCCTTTTTTTTTTTTTTTTTTTTTTACTGAAAAATATGGTGGTCAATTTAATATATTTTTTTCCTCTATTATATAAAAAAAATAAGGACATAATCTTTTATAAATTTTTTGGCATATGACTTTTAATAAAAAAGGATTAAATGTTATTTTTTAAATAACGAGGTAAAAACCGTGAGAGTTGGGATTTCTTACGGTTTTAAGTTATCCAAAAACCCACGACCAACAGTATTTGTTCTATAGGCTCAACTGTATCTTGAGTATTAAGGAGATGACAACGCAATCTGATTGATGATATATGATTAAAAAAAATATCCAAAAGCCCTAAAATAGTTTGGTGGACAAAGAAATTTCCCAGTTTTGAAAATTCCCAAAGTTCAGGGATGAAAATGCATCATGGTGAGAGATCTCCGTCGAATATACCAAATATATTATTAAAAATTAAACTGCAAATGCGCGCATACTTTCATACCCGCAACCACACCCGGCGGGTCCCATGGAAGCTCCTTCCCATCCTCACTGCACTATTTAACACCCGCTCTGGTCTCTCCAGTTTATCCAACAACCAAAGCGTGGAAAAAGAGAGTGCCGCTGATCGCTCGCTTATCTGCACATGTCGGTGAGCGTACGGACAAAGAGGGCCACCGCCCCTTTCGGCAACGAATCGAGAGCGGGTCTCCGCTGCGCCGGTGAATCCAGCTGCGTCGGCGCCTCCACCTGCCTCTCCGCTCAAATCCACGCTTTCCTGGAGACCGCCGGCCGCCGCACCCCCTCCGTCGCCTCCAACGATGACGGCAGCGAAGGCGATGCGACGGATCCAGATGAGAGCCTCGAAGAGGGCGTCGCCTCCGATGACCGCGATCGCGCCGCCATGGAAACCGTTCGCGATCTGATGTTCCCGGCCCTCGATCCCGACCCGTTCCGCAGGCGATTGGCCACCGACGTGTCTCGTGCGGCGGAGGCGCTGGCTTGGCTGAGATCCGACGGTGGCGAATCCGCCTTCCGGCTGGCGGTGATGGCGCGGCTGATGGCAACGGGATACAATGCTGGGATCTGCAAGGCGCGGTGGGACGCCTCCGGCGGGCTCGCAGCCGGCAGCTACGAGTACATCGACGTGGTGGAGGCGGCGGCCACGGCGGCGGAGAGAGCAGGGCAAGGGAAGGGAAGGAGGCACATCGTGGACTTGGACTTCGCGGCAGAGTTCAAGGTGGCGAGAGCGACTGAGGGATACAAGGCGGTGCTGGCGACGCTGCCGCGGGTGGCGGTGGCCGGCGAGGAGGCGGTCCGGCGAGTGGTGCGCGAAGTGGCGGACGCCGCCCGGAGATCACTGCGGACGCAGGGGCTCCACGTTCCTCCATGGCGAAAGAGCCGATACATGCTCGCCAAGTGGCTCGGCCCCCAACGGCGGACGACGAGCACGATCCCCCCGGCCGCGCTACGAGGCCAATCCAAGTGCCGGGAATACAATAGGTTCCAAGCAGCACCGGCCCCCCGCGGAGGCGACGCCCACTACCGCGCGGTAGGCTTCTCGGCGGCGCCGCTGCCCACCGCCCATACCCGCTAACGCCGACGGCCGCGGCGAATACCAAAAGAGAGGAAAACAGAATTTGAAAAACGTGTGTACCGTATAAAAAAAACATTTCTTTATCTTCTCCGGATAATGTAATTTACTACAAACGAAAATTAAATAAATACTTTTCTCAATGTTGTAATGGCACGAAATAAAGATGTACCATATGCTGACGTGTCGTATATGATGCACAAACCGCTGTTTACGATGGGTCCAAAAAACACGTGGTGGTAAAGATGGAGATGGAGATGGTTTTCGTAGGGCATTCAAAGAGGAAAGAGCTTTCCTCTTAGACTTTTATGCACTAACTGGGTATTGAACTATGATACTCTATGAACACAATAAACGTCTTACGACTACACTATATCCAAAGGGGTAAATTGGACTTTAAACCTGGGTCTGTGGGAATATATTAGTAAAATGTGATTTGTTTATCTTCAGGAGACATTAAAGTACGAGGGAGGTATATATTCAGACGTGTTGAATTTCGATCTCAAAATCTTTCATGTCTTAACCATCGCACCACCCTGAGTGGACAACCTATCTCCCATTCTTACTTTAACTAAGAAAATAATCTTACATTCAACCTTCTATTTCTTAGCATGATGACTAAAAAGAAATCAAAATTACCGCGAAAGCAATGTGCCGACGAAATGAGGCCATAGAATGCTTGCGAGCATGTGTAGATAGAGTAGAGTATTGAATGTGGAAGAGGAAATAGAAAAGATTATCTTTCGGAGATGGAGAAATCTTTAGTGATCTGGCTGTTGGGAACAAGGAGAGCATATGGTGAGGCATCATATGAATTAATGTCTTTTTTTGTGTGTGTGAGTAGTCATTTGTATTGTCAGGGGGATTTAGTGTCTTTTCGAATGGGGCAAGAGGCCAGACAAAGAAAAGGACTAGTGCTTGTAACACACTTGAGGTTAGGCGAAAGTAGGGGTGGCAAAAATAATTTGGTCCCGAGTCTATTCGAACAATTTGAGTTGGGAATTTTCAGATTTAGATTCAGGTTTAAAATATTTGGATTGTGTTAGGATTGAATTGGATTCGGATTGTTTCGGATCGGCCTGAATTTAAAGTTTTTATTAAATTAAATTTTATTTTTAAAATTAAGATGTATCTAATAGTATAAGTAATGAAGTATTAAGATAAAAGTGAAAATTTATAAGAAAAATATTTTTTTAAAAAATTTGATTATTCAGGTTTAAAGTTTTCTAATTATGTTCAAATTCGGATTGAATTTAGATTAAATTTTTTTTTATAATATCCATACTTCGATCTAATTCAAACATATTTTACTCATCTGGATTAATACTCCTGGGTGAAAAGAAAGTTCTTGGTCTTTCTTAAATCTGGAAGGGGCAACCCGATCGGCCATTAGATTTAAGTTGTGCTTAATACGATTTGATAGTTCGATAGAGATGGGTCGGTCGGTCTAGACTTGTGCTCA
>JBAMIE010172267.1:0-14908 GCA_037177295.1 Kaempferia parviflora | reverse complement strand
CAACGAATTAGGCATGCATGTTCAACCGGTCAAAGTGTCCGAGCATATACCTCCCCATGAGGTCTCAAGGTTGAATCTCAGCGCGCCCAAGCATATACCTCCCCATGTCTTGACCATTTGCACTTATGGCTAGTAGCAACCCGTGATTTACCTCCTCCGTGTTGGCCCTTGGACAGGTTGGCGGGGGCGCTGGAGGCGAGCGTATTCGCCTTTTGTCATATGTTCAACCGATCAAAGCCAATATCATTGGTGGCCGCATGATAAAAAGATGTCATGATGGGAGATGGAAAGATTAATAATGCATGTTCTCATGATTCAAAGCATTGTTGCACAAATAGAATATCATTTGGTTTATAAGCATCAAAACAGTCTCCATAGAGAATTTACTGCTACAAAAGTTGAACAAGGCTTCAATACTTGGTCTTAGTAAATCCATCATGAGGACATTATAACCACCCTCGACTGTAAACAATCTCACATTAGGGATTAACAAGTAAAATAAATGAAGAGAAATGAAAATTCAATCAAAACTTCTTGAAACTGAAAGGTAGATACTAGAAGAAAAATGCACAACCCTATAAAGAACTGAAATCTTACTTACTTTAAGAAGTAGATACTGGAAGAAAATTTTCCTGGTAAGTTTTCTCCTTCCGAAAAAGCAAAAATCAGATAAATAAGCGATTACATTTAGTATGTAACTTAGACAGCTAATAATGAAATTTAATTTACTTTAGTTTTCTTTTTCAGTCCTTGTATATGTCGAAGCTAATCACCCCCACATAGTAGAGTTTGCACTTTGTCTGGAGAGAGTGATGAACGATAAGAATCAATTACTCTCATCCCTACACTAAATGTTGCTTCTGAAGCCACTAAACTCACTGGAATAGCTAAAATATCAGTTGCTATCTTTGACAATATTGGATAATACATTCTATTCATTCTCCGCCATTCTAAACATGAAATAGTTTTAGGAGTCTCATTCTTCTTTAGACGTCCCTTTTCAAGATAATCTACCAATTCAGATCTTTTAAATTTGAAGTTTCAACTTTTGCACAATAGTCATCAAAATCATCCCAACTATACACAGAACTTTGTTGACTTCTTCTAGCACTTGAAGAACCAAAACTCTCAGACTCAAATGAATGAGGCACTCCTTTATTAGTTTCTTCAACAACATACTCCTCATAAAGAGAATTAATTATATCCTTAACTTTTGATATATGTTTAGAGGCATCCAATTCAGAATAAAGCTTAGGAAAGCAAAATTCGACCGCAAACATTTTTCTTTTTTGGTTGGATCTAATATAGCAGCTATAGCCATCATTAAATTACATTTACCTTAATACTTGTCAAAGTTTCTGTCATTTTACTAGTCAATTGCTTTAGAAACAAATCTTCAGGTTGTGCATAAATATCCAATACTGACTTTATTTTTGAACTTCCTGAAGAAATAAATTTGAAGTAGGATACTTACTACCTAAAATAATGTGTGCAGTTGTCCAAAAAGCCTCCAACAATAAGCAAATATTTTGAGATTTATTCCATTTTCCTTCCTGAGGGCAGCAATCATAAAAGGGATTACATTTTTTGAACATCTTAAAAGCTTCTATGAACTTGAGTGCACAACTTAACATCTCAAAAGTCGAGTTCCACCTAGTTTTGCAATCACAAATCAATTTTTTATCCTTCAACTATAATTGTTGCACACACTCTACAAATTGTGCATGTCTTGCCTCTGAACGATTTACATATTCTACACATTCTCTTATATTACTAATAATATCTTCAATCTCCCTCAATCCATCTTGAACGCACAAGTTCAAGATATGTGCATAACAATGAACATGAAATAAATTTCCTTCACATACCAATGTTCTTGACTTTCGAATGGTATCTTTCATATATCGAATAGCTGAATCATTACTTGAAGCATTGCCAATTGTAATAGTGAAAACATTGTTTTCAATGCCCCCACTCTTTCATCCGCTTGAGAATGACATCAGAAATTTGAAGACCTCCCCTTGGTGGTGGAATATTAATGAAATTAAAACTCTCTTTTGTAAATTACAATAAGAATCAACTCAATGCTCAGTGACAAACATGTATTCAATCTTTTGATTCTTTGACTTCCAACAATATGTTGTCAAACTTATTTTATCAATACCCTCAATACTTTTCTTCAACCTCTTTTTCTCAATCTCATAAATTTTCATACAATCTGCTTGACGTGTCGTTCTGCTAATTTTTTGTCATTCTTCCACGCCTCATCATTAAATTGAACCCCTATTCATCAAGAATGGTGAATGGATGTTCATGCATTATGATCCAATGAGCAGCTGCCTCCCTCATTTGTTTCATGTCAAATTTTTCAGAATGCAAAGTAAGAATGGATGGTGAAGCTGAATCAGTGGGCAAAAAATTTAACTTTATTTGTTGTTCAGCTGCTCGCAAATTAATTTTTCTCTTCACACAATTTAATCTATACCTCAAAAGACTTGATGTGGCCCCTTATTTACCCAATGTAAAAAGAGATTGGTAATGTTTACTTTTTGCTTTCTTTGATCCATCTACTGTGTCAAAGTCATTCCAAACTTCTGAATTTTTTTTCCTATTCTTTGTTTGGAACCCCTCTTCCGTTTTGTCTTCAACATTTTCTTGTGTTTCCTAATGAGCTGTGTCTATTTCCTTGTTGATCTCAAGATTAACCTCATTACTTTCAGATATGGCACTGTTTATGGTAAGTGGAACAGATGACTCTTCTATAGACATAGGTAAGTGTAACAGATGACTCTTCTACAGACATAAGTATATAACTGATCAAGAAATAAATAATTGTTCAAAATTATAAAAGACTTAAACAATAATAAGAATAGAAGACAATCTACAAACAAAAACACTATTTATGGTATACAGTAAGATATGTAATTGCATGAATTACAAGTGGCATTGACAACAGTACTAAAGTTGCACATGAAAAACTGAAAAAAGGTAAACTAATTATTTTTTTTTCAAATCAATACGAAGAGTTTTGCTGCATGACAACTATGACAATATGCTAGTATTAACTTTGATTGAAGAGGGTGAAGGAAAAAAGTTACAGATAATGGAGGTTATAAGGAGACTTTGTTATCTAAATGAGTTGACATAAAAAAGACAAAAGATAGAAACTGCATGCATGGTCTAGGAAATTCAGAAAAGTTATAACTCTCAACACTTGAATTAGATGCGACAGAGGCATACGGTAAGTGGGGGCTTGGATGGGCTCAAGCCCAGCAAAGACCTATAAGTCGTGGCAGCTAACTACCACAACTTGTGACAGTTAGTTATGGCAGCTAACTGCCACAACTTGTGGTAGCTACTTCAAATAGCTGTAATTAATAACTTATTGCAGCTATTTCAGGAGAGAGAAGAAAGAACTTCCACCCCCTATTTCAAAATCCTAGATATGCCCCAAGATGCAGAACTAATTAATTCAAGAAATGGTTCAAGAAAAAGGAAAAAATAACTACTGTGATTTGTCTGTTTATGGCATCAACAGAAAGGAAGAAACAAGAAATGTTACAGTGTTTTTCGAAAACTCACCAAAAAAAGAAACGCACACAAGATATCTGACCTCCACTGAGGGTGCGGCTGAGTAGGCACGACGGCGACTGCTGAGTTGGCGGTGATGGACGGTTGATTAGGCGACATGGTTGAGTCGGCCGTGACTGCTGAGTAGGCGGTGTCCAGGCGATAGTTAAGCAGGCGGCATCGTGGTGATGGTGTAGGCGGCATCGACATGTCGCGGAGATGGTTGATGCACTCAAAGAAAATTTGGGCTACCGACTAAGTGGGATTAAGAAGTACGAAGTTTAGAGTTTTTAGACTTTAGGAATGGATTTAGGAATTCAAAATTGGGAATTAGATTTAGAATTTTAAATTTTAAAAATAAACTTATAAAACTTACAGTTTAATTTAATTTTTATCGTTAATTATTTAATGATTCTAAACTTATCCATATTTATATGAATAAAAAAATAATATATTATATATATAGTTTGGCTTGAAAAAGCTCGACAAGCTATCGAGCCAGTATTATAGAAGCTCGAACACTGCTCGAATATTAAACAAGACAGCTCGAGCTCAGCTCGAGCTGAGATTTGACCCAGCAGTTGACGAGCGGCTTGACTCGCTTGTAACCCTAGTGTGGCAAAAGGCGAATACGTTTGTTCCAAGTGCCCTCGCCAATCCGTCCCAGGGCCAACACGGAGGAGGTAAATCACGGGTGGCTACTAACCATAAGTGTAAATGGTCAAGATATGGGGGAGATATATGCTCAGGTGTGCCGAGATTCAACCTCTAAATCTCATATGGTAAACTCTCACACCGTCCGATTAGACTTATAGCCTTAGTGGCTATGTGAATAAGTGGTCGCTCCCACAGATATAACGGAGTTATTACTCAGGATAGTCGACTTATATTATATGAGTAAGCTTCGAATTTCTTAGATTTTTTTAGGAAATAATAAGGCTCCATACCGTGATTTAGCTTTCTTCCACAAGACTTTGGAATAGACAGTAAAGTAACATGACGAGTATTATCATCTTTAAATGGTCAAGGTAATCTAAAATAGCAACCAATTTGGTCACATGCAATAGCAATTTCATAGTCGCTTGACTATTATTTTGCGATCGAGCTAATTGAGCGACCATTTGATTTCGAATGCGCAACGAACTCAATTGCAATTTTACAATCAACTTGGTTTGTGACTTGCTCGACTAGAAAGTGGGTGCTTGATTGTAAATTCGCGCTTGTCGAGAACTCACTTGGCCACAATTTCATAACTAACACATGGCCGGTGGAAATTTATAAATTGGTCACTCCTAAAATTAACTATCATAATTTGAACATACGATGCCAACTAAAAAATATTAAAATGATCTTTTATTAATCATTAATAAAATAGCAACTTCTTACTCAATTATCCTTAGTGCTATGATTCATTTGCCACATAATTATATAATTTATAGCCTCTGAGGCATAGTTGAGTTAGCTACTGTGGGACAGAACTTACTACAATAAACAGGGGTCGATTCTTGGCAAAGTCAAATGAACAATCCTCCCGTGCAATGACCAATTATAATTTCTCGATTTACCTCCTCATGGATAATTATAAAACTGACGGTGTGGGGCCACTGGGATGACAGATTTTACTTTTTTTTTACTACAATAATTACATAATTTATAACTGTTCTATGTGCACAAGTGAAATCTTATTACCTTCGGGGCATAGTTGAGTTGGCTAGTACTGATAGAGTTGCTATCATAGAGCAAAGACTTAAATCTCAATAAAAATAAGAAGAAAAAATTCTCTATAATGACCAACGATAATTTTCTAATTTACTTCCTCTCGTGTGACTATGGAGAGCTTACCACATGAGGTCTAGAGGTTGAATCTCACGATGCGCCCGAGTATATACCTCTCCATGTCTTGACCATTTACATTTATAATTAGTAGTCACTCATGATTACCTTTTCTGTATTAGTCTGAGATGGATTGACAGAAATATACGATGAGCATATTCATCTTTTACAACATAAAGCCATTAGGATGGGATGTCAGATTCCATATCCCAAGTGAAATCTTATTCAATTCAAATGAATACTAATCAACATCGATTAATATGAATTATAACTACTCCAATATTTATAAAAGACAAAATTTAATATTAATCAATACTATATTATAATACTATTATAAATCATAATGATTATAGTGTTACACTAGCTATTAATTATAGCTGAATAAATTTAGTATTGGTAGAGAAGGCTAATTTGAATATAAAAATAAGTTGGCTATTAATAAAATATCCTGCACTTTAGATTTCAATAAAATAAAAAAGTGACTTCTTTATTTATTTTTATGAAACGTTCGTGTGCTACACCGATCAATTAAATAAATAAATTTATATAATTTATTAAATTAAATGAACAAATTTAAATTTAAAAATAAATAAATAAATAAATAAATAAATAAATAAGTTAATATCACGAAGCTAAGTTGACTAAACCGAATTAATTAGAATCAAACACAGCATCATAAAAAAATCAAGTCATAATTATTTGAATGACTTGATTTATTTTAGATTTATTTTTGTATTTAATTATCTTAGTAAATTTTTTAATGAAGAATTGATCTAAGAATAATAAACCATCCGGGGTGAGGATTTTTCTGATTTATTTTTTTGACCGTTGAAAAAATTTACGAGTCTAATCGTTCATTCAAAGATTAATTTGAATAACTGATGTAAACATACAAAAAGACAAAAGAAAATTAAAGCGAGAAGAAACTAAGATGGAGTGATTCAGAATCATTACTGTTCGACCAATAATTGCTCTCAGTGTTCGTCAAATGATGGTCGACGCAAAGCTGCTTGAGAAGATCCACTTCCTGAGTGGACTCTGGAGCATCTCATGGAGTCATGTGGGGCACTTGCCAGCGACGAGAGACGACGCCATGGCCAGGAGACGGCCAGCAACTCGTTCCTTTTCTGTGCTATTGATTGCTCGATTCATTTTTCCCCCACCCCCATTGACTCAATCCGTCGACAAAGATCGAATTTTTTGCTTTGCTTTGCTTTGTTCTGCTGAGGATCAAGTAAGCAGCGGGGATTCATCAGTTGTTGTGTGATGGCGACGAGATTTCGAAGAACTCGTTTGTAGATGCGCACGATCTCTTGTAGGTCTTGCAATAAAAATCGCATTTTTGGATCTTTTCGTTGTTTGTTGTTTTTTTTCATCTTCTGTAAGATATCGAAGATGGCGTTGGCTCCCACTGTAATGGTAGTTTTGGGATCCCTAGCTTTTGGGATCTTCTGGATCTTGGCCGTCTTCCCGGCGGTGCCTTTCCTGCCTATTGGCCGCACCGCCGGATCCCTCCTCGGCGCCATGCTGATGGTCATGTTCCGGGTGATCTCCCCTGAGGAAGCTTACGACGCCATCGACCTCCCCATTCTCGGCCTGCTCTTCGGCACCATGGTCGTCAGCGTCTTCCTTGAAAGAGCCGACATGTTCAAGTATTTGGGGAAGCTGCTCTCCTGGAAGAGCCGAGGCGGCAAGGACTTGCTCTTCCGAGTCTGCCTGATCTCAGCCCTCTCCAGCGCCCTCTTCACCAACGACACCTGCTGCGTCGTCCTCACCGAGTTCATCCTCAAGATCGCGCGGCAGCATAACCTGCCCCCGCAGCCCTTCCTTCTAGCCCTAGCTTCCAGCGCCAATATCGGTTCTTCCGCGACTCCCATTGGCAACCCTCAGAACTTGGTCATAGCCGTCCAAAGCAAGATTTCCTTTGGCAAATTCCTGCTGGGCGTCCTTCCCCCCATGCTTCTTGGGGTGTTTCTCAATGCCGCCATTCTTCTAATTTACTACTGGAAGAAGTTGTCCGACGGGAAGGATGTTGAGGTAGCCTCAGTTGCTGCAGTGGCTACCGTAGGGGATCAGTATGTCGCATCTCACCACCGGTTTTCACCAGCAACAATGTCACACAAAGATTGGGATTCCATTGTTCCTTGCTCATCAGTCGATGGCAATTTTGTGCATGTCGAGACTTTGAGGAATCGAAGAATTTCGACCGAATCTTACTTGCATTCTGTCTCGAGCAGCAAAGCTGAGTTAACAGTGCCACTAAATGGATTCAATGAGGAAGCTCAAGCTTCAATGAGTTACACAAGAAGTGGTAGTTCAATGAAAGGGATGAAGGATGAAATTCTATTCTACTCGTCTGAGGAGAAGGAAGCTACAATTGAGAGATGGAAGGTACTTCTCTGGAATTGGTTAGTCTATCTTGTGACAATCGGAATGCTTGTTTCCCTTCTGATGGGGGTAAATATGTCGTGGTCGGCAATCACTGCTGCTCTTGCTCTCATTGTACTGGACTTCAAGGATGCTCGACCTTGTCTTGAGAAGGTAATCAACTTGACATTCATATTAGAAGTAAACCTTGTGCTTTGCATAGTTGAAGAGGAATTCGATTCATTATTTTGCTGCCTTTTGAAAATTGGAATAGGCAAAGTTGCTTAAAACAACATTCTTGTGCTTTGCTTAGTTGAAGATGAATTCGGCTCATTATTTTGCTGCCTTTTGATAATTGGAATAGGCAAAGTTGCTTCAAACAACATTCTTTTCATTTACTAAGAAGTGTATGACTACACTTGTTTAAGGTTGAGTTTGAATTGGGTAGTAATGTTTGTGATTGTAAACCAGGTTTCTTATTCATTATTGATATTCTTCTGTGGGATGTTCATCACGGTTGACGGCTTTAACAAAACTGGCATACCGAGTGCTTTGTGGGATTTAATGGAACCTTACTCACGCATTGATACTGCCAGTGGAACTGCAGTGCTAGCTTTTGTTATTCTTTTTCTCTCTAATGTCGCCTCCAACGTACCAACCGGTAAGTGAACTTCAATTCTAATACCTTCTTGGTGCTGTTCATACATAATAGAAAATTAGAAGTTGAGGAGCAAAGTTTGATGCACAGTTTTGACTTAGTTTCTGTTTCATTATAATAATCAATATCTGAGTTGGAAGAAAGTATTTATTCGACTTACTTGCTAAACTCATGCTTGTTACCTTTTGCAACTATCCATTTCGCTACAAGCCACATCTTCTTAAGCAATAAAATTAGATTTCAAATAATGGCACGTAGGGTTGTAAACAAGACAAGCCAAGTCGAACTTTGTGGTGTTCAAGGTTGTTGGATAAGGTAACCGAGTTTAAAATGAACCAAGTCATTGAAATGATTGTTCAAACTTGACTTGGTTTCTTTTTTACAAGTTTGAGCTTGGTTCGTTTACATGTTATCGAGCTTTCAATTTAAGCTTATTTGATTTTTTGATTTTTTTTTTAATTTTTAAGTTTGTTTGATTGGTTGTTGAGCTTGATAATACAAGCTTATTTGTTTATTTTGAAAATTTGTTTATTTATTTATTATGTTAATAAGAGTTTTATTGATGAACTTAGTTCACAAACTTTGTTCACGAATAGTTGTTTATGAATATTAACGAATATATTCAAGCTTGTTCATTTATTTTATCAAGTTGTTCAAATTTGTTTATTTAATTGACTTTATATATATTGAATTAACATAAACAAGCTCTTACCAAGCCGATCACAAAGCTTGTTCACTAATGTTTGGTTCATTTACTGCCCTAATGACATTCGAGAATATGTAGGTTCAGATCTGCCATTTTCTATCATTTGTAGTTTGATTATACACAAACTGAAAACTTAATGTCACATTCCCCAAAAATTTTATTTTTATGAAGTTTCTTTCCCATGCTAATCTTTAGATATTACTCAATTCCTATTACGTTCGTTACCTCTCTCCGATACCCCATCTCTTTACTATAAAATGAATCTCGAGCCATGGAATACATGAATCTCTAAAAACTTGAATGTTGATCCTTAGCAAACACTAGGACAGTGGTACCATACTTCCATGTTAATTTCAATAAGAATCGCGGCATTGTCTCAATTTGCTTGTTTGCAAGTGCCAATGAACATGTAACTAATACCCTAACTGTATGTGCTTGCTCCAGTTCTGTTGCTTGGAGCTCGGGTGGCCGCTTCTGCTGCAGAAATTTCTCCAGCTGAAGAGACCAGGGCATGGCTCATGTTGGCATGGACAAGCACAGTCGCCGGGAATTTATCACTTCTTGGATCCGCTGCCAATTTGATAGTATGCGAGCAGGCTCGCCGTTCTCAATCTTTTGGCTACAATCTCTCTTTTCTGACGCACTTGAAATTTGGATTCCCGTCGACGATTATCGTCACAGGTATTGGTTTGCTACTTATGAGATGAAAAGTTATAGAACAATCGATTGGGAGACAAACATACTAGGATTGTTATCTGTCCAAGAACGAAGGTATGTTGTGAACTAAATGTGCACCTTGTAGAAAGGAAGGAAGGAGTCTGATTGTGTTTTCTCTCTTCTGTTTCGATTGTTGTTATCATGAATTTTGAGAGATAGATCATGGAAGTCAAGAATTTTGGGTAGCTTAAGGGATAAATGTTCTGTATTCTCTATTAAGCTTGAGCTGATTAAGCTAGGCGGAATGGATAGTCTGGATCGATCATGTTTAGGAGAAGAATTGTGAATGGTGAAATGCCAAAGGCTCTATCTTTAATAGTGAACTGAAAGGGCATCTACTTTCCTTTTCTTCATCACTGCAGTACAAGTTAATATTTGTGTACAGAACAGAAATGATTGTGATTGAATAAATTAATCGGAGAAAGAACTATTAAGATTAATGATTAGATCTTAGTTGATTCTGTTCTATTTTAAGATGTTGACTTCTTACCTAAGAAGATATATTCACAGGTTGGTACTGAACACTACAATTTAGTCTCTTTATCCATCTTTTGAGGAAAATTCAGTGCCGTGTTTACCTTATCTTACGAAATAAAACAAAATTTTTTATATCTCACATGGCAATTGAGGACGCATTTAAAATTTGGAATTCTAGACGGACGCATATAACGTTTAAATTTATCAAAAGACTGATTATTTTTCATTTTACTCATTCAGTCAATTGCTACACTGTTGCATTCAAATTATAGCAAAACAAAAACAATTATTATATTCACTACAAGCTTCTCATATTTGTTTCCAAAGTCATATGAAGGAATATAAATCATAAGATCAGACATACCTCTGTGAGAATAATGATGCTGCATTCAAAAAAAAACAATATCACTACAATGTTGTATTTAATTGAAAATCAATATGATTTTCAAAATCAATACAATATTGATGTTGCATTTCAAAATTAACACCATTTTAAAATCCCACTGCAGTGACACTGTTTTTGAAATCCAATAACATACCACCTCTGGTCATTTAATAGTTAGCTATAATTTAACCTCTTAGTTTATTTTCTTTTATATAATCTAAGAATAAAAATAAAAGATAGCTGAAATGAGCATATTCATCTTTTATTACTATTTAAATCTAAAATCATAATAATTGTGTTGTTTTTTGAAATCCAATATCAAATTATATACTGACTCCGGGCTTATTTAAATTTTTATACTTCATTTTCATATTATACGAAGGAAGATAAATCAGTTTATAGTCGACCGTTAAGCGGATAAAAAATGAAAGAAGTTTTTTCCCTAAGGACATACGTCTGTCGAGAACTAAACTCTACTCCATTATAGTAAATCTATCACTCTCGGATCAACTGATACCTCCGCGAGGATATTGATCCTACATCAAAAAATAATATCACTATATTGTATTGAAAATCAATACAATATTGATTATTGATGCTTCATTTTAAAAATAGCACAATTTTAAAATTAATTTTAAAATCGCACTACAGTGATACTGTTTTATGAAATCCAATAATATACTACTCGGGCCACATAATAGTTAACTATAAGTTAATTTTACTATTTATCTTCTTCTCTATCATCTGAGAATGAGAATTAACGTCCCGCCGGGAGAGACTGATAGTTAGTACATGAGGTGTTATTATCAATGAGGTATGGAGGTTAAATCCTTACGAAGATAAGTGTCTGTCCTCCCTTATGCACTAATCACTGTCTGGACTAGTAATTCTCGTGATTTACCTTCTTCGTGTTAATTCTAGAATGAAAACCCACTATTCACATTTTACCAATGAGAACGAAATTAATCATCTTTTATTACAATTCAACATCATAATTGCGTTCTTTTTTGAAATGGTGGGTGGAAGCGTAAAATATAAGCAATCCAGCACTGACGCCAACGGCTGTAACCGGTCCTCCTTTTCCGTGGTGCGGCAGCCGTCCATTCGGCTGCCGACGGCGAGGCCTCGTGTAAAAATCGTTGATTAAGATATGAATAAAGATTTCGTGCAAATTCTAGGCTTAGATTTTAGACAAAGATTTAGGCATTTAGCCGAAAGTTGCACGCCCGCGAAAGATCTCCGCCCACGTTTCCATCTGATCTAGAAACATGCATTGACAAGTAACTCGATATCTTAAAAATTGAACTCGACCGCCCGGTTCGGTCGGCACTGAGCCCGTGTTCCTTTTCAACGGTCCGATCCAGACCGGAGTTGATCGGACGGTTGGACGGGGAGATTTGTGTGACTTTGCCTACGAGCCCCAAACTCCGACCGGTTCAGTCTGAACAATCTAGACGCCAATCACACGCCTTTCGTTGACTTATTAAAGTCAACATTAAATCTTCGAATTGGTTTGACCGAAGTGGTGCGCGAGCGAACCCTCCTCGCGCTATAAAAGTCAAAGGAAGGCAGCTCCAGATCCCTCGTTATATTCATCGGAGCTAGCTGGCGATCCTTGAACTTGTCGATGACGGTGTGCATGGGTCTCGAATTGAGCATGGCGGTCGGGGGAGCCGGCTTTCTCCTCTTCCTCTCCGGAGCCGTCTTCATCTTCTGGTTGTCACCGCTCTGGCGGCGCCGCCGCCTGAGGCAGAGCGGCATCGACGGACCCCTTCCAGTCTTCCCTCTGGGAAACTTGATGGAGATGAGCAGGAAGAAAGAACAAGAACCAGTTCCGCCAGCTTCTCCGGCGGGCGGCGGCGGCGCCGTCTCTCACGATATACACTCTTCCGTGTTCCCTTACTTCCACCGGTGGAGCAAAACTTACGGGAAGGTGTTCGTCTACTGGCTCGGAACAGAGCCGTTCTTGTACGTCGCCGACCCGGAGTTCCTTCGGCAGGCCACTGCCGGCGCCATGAGCAAGAAATGGGGGAAGCCCAACGTGTTCAAGCGCGACCGGAAGCCCATGTTCGGCAATGGCCTTGTCATGGTCGATGGCGATGACTGGGCACGCCACCGCCGTATCATCTCGCCGGCGTTCTCCAACACCAATCTCAATGTAATCAATCACCGATTAATCCGTTAAATCTTCTTTGTTTGTAGCTCTGTTCAATGTTAATTAGCAATGGTGCAGAGTATGGCGAGCTTGATGGAGGAGACGACGGAGAAGATGTTGAGGGAGTGGAGCGGAAGGGTGGCGGCTGGACTGCCGGAGATGGACGTGGAGAAGGACATCACGGAGAACGCGGCGGAGATCATCGCGAAGGCGAGCTTCGGGATGAGCGAGGAGAAGGGGAAGAAGGTGTTCGAGAAGCTGAGGCGGATGCAGGCGATGCTGTTCCAGACGAACCGCCTCGTCGGCGTGCCCTTCGGCGACCTCTTCACGGCGGCGAAGTCGTACGAGGCGTGGCGGCTAGGGAAGGAGATCGATCGCTTGCTCTACGCCATCATCGAAGCCAGGAAGCTCCAGAAATCACATAATGACGGCGATCAGGAGGATCTCCTCGGTCTACTGCTGAAGCAGGGGCGCGAGCTGACGACGCGCGAGCTGGTGGACGAGTGCAAGACGTTCTTCTTCGGCGGGCACGAGACGACGGCGCTGGCGCTGACGTGGACTCTTCTGTTGCTGGGGCTCCACCCGGAGTGGCAGGTGGCGCTGCGGAAAGAAGTCATGGAGGTAGCTGGAGAAACAGAGACGGCGGCGCTCGACTCTACCGCGCTCTCTAAGCTCACCAAGGTCAGTTTTTTTTTTTTATCAAAAGATCGAATTTTTAAGCTTTTGATGGGAAAAAGACCGAATTTTTTAGAATTTGGCGTCGAATGTATGCAGATGGGGTGGGTTTGGAACGAGGTGCTGCGGCTGTACTCGCCGGCGCCCAACGCACAGCGGCAAGCGCGGGCGGAGGTGCAGGTGGGGGAGGTGGCGATCCCGGAGGGGACAAACATGTGGGTGGACGTGGTGGGGAGGCACCACGACAAGGAGCTCTGGGGGGACGACGCGAACGAGTTCCGGCCTGAGAGGTGGTCAGGGGAGGTGGCGGAGCGCGGTGGGTGTCAGCACAGGATGGGGTTCCTGCCCTTCGGGTTCGGGGGCAGAATCTGCGTGGGGAGGAACCTGACGGTGATGGAGTTCAAGATCGTGCTCAGCCTCGTGCTGCGAAGGTTCGCGTGGTCGGTGTCGCCGGCGTACTCCCACTCGCCGCGGATCATGCTGTCTCTCCGCCCGTCGAACGGCGTTCGCCTCATCCTTCGGAACTTGAACGAAGAAGACAAGAAGAAATATTAAATAAATTATAATTATTTTTAAATAATTGTATAATTATTAATTATTTTGGTTTTGTGTATTTGTAAACCGGCCACGGTGTCTTTAATTAATTAAATTAATAAAAAATGGTTAGAAAAAAAGATTTTTATTATTTTAAGAAAGTTCATTTACTTCTCTCTTCCACTAATTAGATAATTCGATTCTAAAGTCCTAAATCGATGATTAATAGTAAAAATAATACATTTTATTTATAATGATAGAGAAATTTTAATCGTACACTCTGTATGGGTGATGATGGATGATAATTAATGTGGCACGTGATATTCATTTAAATTTTTAAATCTTACTTATCTATCATGTATGTAATTTTCTCTCTCTCCTATATGCAGTTTCTTCCACAGTGTAAAGTTGTCCCCGAGATTATGGTACAGCAGTAAAGGCGTTCAGTTGTCTCCCAGGTACCCACGGTTCAATTCTAGTTACGGCGTATTTACAGAGATTTTTCCTCCAAATGAGACTCGCAACTAAGGGACGCTGGGCTTCTGGGCCGTCCACCGCGAGTGCTTCCCGATTTACCCTGGTGGCCGATGGAAAACTTTCGTAGGACCGGACTGACCATCCGCCTTCAATCGATTTCGATTGGATCATCAAGTCTTTCATTAAGTTGAACACTACCCTGTTAGATACAAGTCTCTTGACTCTAAACTCATTTAAGAGTCTTACCTTGCAACTTCATCACCACAAGACCATCGATCCCTCAAATGTCTCATATCATCCTTCTTTGATATATTGCAAACCTTGAGTCATCGAGTCATCATTCACCTTGGTCAT
>JBAMIE010172251.1:0-14914 GCA_037177295.1 Kaempferia parviflora | reverse complement strand
CGAAGCAGGAGCACCAGGAACCGATCACTCTCGAATGCGATCGACCGCCGTCTACGAGCGGACAAATTTGGTAGCCGGAGCTTTCTTTGCACGGAGGAAGAAGGATGCCAAAAGCTAAAACTTGCGGATCCAAGTCCAACCCACTCTGGACCCCATACACCTTTATGTAGGCTAACTTACATAGATTCACGCCTCTTGGTTGCACCAGTCCATGTTTATGCGGGCTCGCTTGAAGTATCTGGTCAACAAACAACCGGCCTGCTATCACGGACGTGCATTTCTTTCGAAAGCTTTCCTGATTGCATCCCTTACGAGGGAGAGGATGAAGGGCAGAGAGATTTCGGCTTGAGCTTCGATCGAAAAGGCAACGGGTGGTCTTGAAGGGGGTGCGAGGTCCGTAGTTTGTTTGCCAAATCCTCGATTGAGTCTTCGTGTTTCAATTTTACTACTTGTTGATTGCAAATGCTGTGGTAATCTTGCTCTTCCTTGATCCATCTATAATTTCAGTCTCTACTTGATTACGTTTTGCCGTGGGCAGATCCTTCGTTGTAGTAACGTGCACAATAACTGTTTGATGTAATGCTTAGGAGATTATTGTTTTTCACTGTTTGCATTTTTTTTTAGCGGAAAAGGAGGAAGGTAGGTTCCCTTCCCTGCTATATTGCGTAAAATCCTCTGGAAATCTTGTTTATTTGCAGATGAGGGCTGGGGAAGACAGCCACACTTAACAATTGGTATCCCCATGGGTATACCAGTTTACCAAGTCAACCAAACATTGCATCAGGTTACATTGATTTCCTCACAAGATCCAAGTTTTGCTCAAATCATCCAAGTTTGGTTACTGCTGCTGCATGGAGACTACTTGGGTCGAAAAAGTTGAGCTTCATCATTCAGCTTCTTGTACCAAATGTACTTGTACGTTCTAGACAAACTGTTTCCGACCAAAATGTTACCACTTCACATAGGAGGAGTAGAGAAGTTTATGGGCATTGGCTGTAGAACACGGACCATGGGTATTATGGAAGAAGCTAAGGTAGGTGAAGGAATCTGTTCAAATGAAGTTTATTCTTATGTTAGTCGAACCTAGAGTTTTATATTTGGTAGAGCAGAGTTGCTTCAAAAGAGTTCGTGCCAGTTGACTTGTATTCCACCGTCCCTAATTTGAGTATAGAACTTTTGGTTGAAAATCCCTCCTTTGTATTCAGTAAAATAGAGGAAAATGTCCTCTCCATCTCCAGGTGGAATGTGGATAGAGAGTAGGAATTGGATCGCCCATGAGAAGCACACATGACTAGAGAACCTGATCTTCCAAAGGGGTTGGTCTCCTTCACTGGATAGAGTACAATAAAGCAAAATAGTCAAAATTCACAAGTTTGATTGGATATGAGGAGTCTCAAGGAGGAGATAAACCAAGACATTTATCACCATGGAAAGAAATGAGGTAGTCCTCGGGTGCTTGGTGACCACCAAAAGTTGAAGGCTTTCATGCAGTTAAGTATAATTCTAGATAGCGAGGGCTATCTGTAGGAGGGAGTGTCATCCACCACCATGGGGGAAAAAATTGCACCCATGGGAGCATAGTGGAATTCACAGTCATCCACCACCATTTGAAGAGCAAAAAGCTAGCTTCTGGCATTAGAGGTCAATTATATCAATGCCTAATTTCTCTCTTCAGTCTATGCATTTTTGGCCATACCATCCTGCATTGTAGTCCATTTGTCTTTAGACTGTAGGAAGGTGCAATGAGTTTCTCAATTTTTTGGTTGACCCAAGCAGTTATCTCACAAACTTCAGATACCTAAGTAAGAAACCCTAAGAAATTGAATTCCTATTGCAATTTCTTCTGAAACAAAATTTATACTTTATTTTTAGGAAGCTATTTTTATTGTGGAATTCAGTTCCAACTAAAATGGAAACATGTTGCTGGAAAAAAAACTGAAATCATGACATAAACACGGCAATTGTGATGCTCTTGATAGGCAGTCCTGCGCCAACATTATATTTGGTTTTAGGGCCAATTACTTGGATGGAAGATACAAGGGAGAGGAGGAGGTGTGACAACAAGATGTACATAAAGGATGAAGCTCCATATATCATTAAGTTTGTGAGCCTTTCCCTCTTCTCTCCCTATAATTCTCATACAAGTAATTGGACTATTGTCTCATCATGCTTGGGATAAGTCTGTATGAGGAAAATAAAAACTCCATCTTAGATTTGCTTTTACCATGGTTTGCGATGTATTCTTCAGGAGAAATCTATGCTTATTAAACATTTATACATGTGTGGGATACAAATATGATCTTCGAAAGGTAAGATAATGTTTCTATGAATGAATTTATAATACGAGTTATGGCTAATAAAAATTGGAATGTACTTTATATTTCTGTGATAATTAGTTACAGTGTCTGGTGCACTTTTTAGTTTATGCCCAATTGATTAGCATTGAGAAGTATCTCATCATGGAAAAGATGACTCCTCGTATCTTCCTTGCAAAATGTTATTTGAATACCAATATGTGTGATAAACGTTGCAAAATATTATTTGTGTGGTTCTGTTAATTTTCTCATAAATTTTGCTTGATGTAAACAGTCCATGAACAGATTAACCAATCACATATGATATACCTAACCAAAATGCCTCTTCTATACAACCATCCATCTGACTATTTGATTGTAACATTACTTTCTCTTCTTTCTTGAGATGGAGTTGAGTTGTCTCTTATTTTTCCTCATGTTCTTAGGTTGTAAAATGCCAGTAATTCAGATGAATAATTCGAGATTTACAAAGCCTAAAGGCTTGAAGCATGAGCCAACTCCTTACTTGTTCATTGCCAATTGTGGACCAGCTGTGGGCATACCTTTTGAAAATATTGAATCTGCCTTTAGCATTTTTGGGAAGGTCATTGGAGTCCATGCTGCTGATGAAACTGGTGCCCGTGTGATTGTTTGTTTTTCTGAAGTCAGTGCTGCTGAAGCAGCCATTAAAATGTTAAATGGATGCCCTTGTGCTGAACTTGGAGGGAGAACCTTGCACATACGCTATTCAGCAGTTCAGCCACCGCAAAAGGTTTAGTTAGAGACTAATTCTTTAAATTGAGTAATACATCTTATGTTTGAGTGTTTTACAGACAAAATATGCCTGAGTTATATTTGTTTCCAACAGTTATATCCTACTTGATGATTAGGACATATCATTTAAATCCCTTACTGTGCCCAATATACTTATCAACGTAAAATCTTCTCATATATAGAATACATCCCACATTGAATTTCAGGTGGGCATTTATAGGTACTAAAAACTGTTTTAGTTAAGCTGATTTTTTTTTTTTTGGGGGCCCACAAATTATATATGATGTGTATGGACACAAGCCCTCATTTGGTAAAGGTGGATTTCAGACACAACACCTTAGCAACAACTTCCAGGTCCTTTGCCAACACTGTAGCAGACACTGTAATTGAGACAAATTACTATTATGCCTCCTCTAAAAAATGATGGGCTATAATTATCTATTTAATCCTTTATATCAAATACTAAGAGGACTCATTGTTATTGACTTTTGTTTTATCTATTTAGTCTACCATTGCATTAGTGTGTATATATTATTATGTAGTGAATCAAAGCCTTATTCTATGCATATCTTCCTTTATAATAAAAGTTCTCATAGAATTTGGAATTATAACATAAGGTTTTGAAAAAATGTGGCTTTTATTAGCTTGCTAATTTTAGGCAATTTACTACTTACAGAGGTAGAAGGGGAGCCTTGGCACAACTAAAGTTACTGCCATGTGACTTGGTGGCCAAAGGTTCGAGTCGTGGAAATAGTCTCTTGCAATGTAGGATAAGACCGCGTACAATAGACCCCGGGACCCTGCATTGGTAGGAGTTTCATGTACCAAACTGCCCTTGTACTGCTCACAGAGGTAGCTTATTTAATAGTTCTGAGTCTTGGGTACTATTTCAATAGCAAAGAGATTACATTCTATGAGGGAACAATTACTGGAAGTAAATTTTGTGATGCTATCTCTAGGTGATCTTTATTTTATGTACAGTTGCTGTTGTTTCCAGAGTTCGAAGGATCATTTAGGGTCATGCTATTAATTATGAGATTCTGAAATATTTGTGGAATTTGTCAATCAATCATGATCATATGATTGAAGAGTCCACTGCTATTTTATTGAGTTATTCTCTGCTTGTTCCACTTCGAACAGTTTGTAAGTACTAGATCGTGAAGCATAAGAGTGATTTTATAGGATTTTAATATAAGCATATTTCTAATAACTTCTTATGCATTAGAGATAAAATCATATCTGGTGAAAATTCTTAATAATCAGTCTCCCAAACATACTTTAATTCTTTTTCTTTTAGAAGTTAGCCCAGTAGTTCTCCAAAGGGAAAAATGATTCTCAAGTGAAAATCTTGAGAAGTTATTTTCTTAGGTTTGTAGATAGGTAGTGGAAAAGCACAGCATACCACCAAGTGTTGATGACATCTTCCATCATGGTCTTTATCTCTTTATTGTTTCTGCTTAATTTTATGTGAATTTACTAGTTGGTCGGAATATCTCACATTCAAAAATGTGGTAACCAACTGCCTTCTCAATGTTGATCAAAGTGTGAACTCTTGTAGTTCTAAATCATCAAAGAACTAGTCATATATACCTACACCGTGATATTTTCTACAAGGGTTCTATTCCCTTCATTTTGTTTTGTAATGGAAATCAATTAAACTCAAACTAGATCAGTTGGCTCATTTCCTGTTTAGTCTACTACTAATGGTACTAAGATGAGTTGAGCTAATCTGGATTGGTCTAGAGTCTAGACTAGCCTAATTGCATATTAAAGCAACCAATTGCATTTGCATATGTGTGAGATGTAATGCAGTTGCATATGGATAGACTACCTAAAGCTTTGGAGCTGCAGGTGAAGTACCAATGACAGGCGAGTTCTTTTCAGACTGATGGGATAAACGGCAATTTCTAAATGAACTGGAGGCATGATGGAAGCTGATCCAGATATGCTTCCTCACTGACTACTAGCTTCTGTATTTTTTTTTAATCTTATTTAGCAGTAATGTACTTTGAACTCTAACCTATTATCCTGCTATTTGTCATGTTGTAGCCTTTGGTTCTCCACAGTGGCACAGTTTAACCTTTTCTCAATGCCACCTGAGTGAGAACCAAGCTCACTGTTACCTTTTCTCAGAAAAAAAGAACAATGATTTGTTTATGATATCTGCCCGCTCTCCCCTGTCGGTCCACATAACATATAATAGAGTTGACAATATTAGACATGACACAATATCATAACCCAACACAACTAGAAACACGATTAACAAAGATAAAACCTCAAAGTAACACAATATCACCCAAATATATAAATAGGTTAACTTGAAATGAGCTATCTGTCTAGCTAATTATTTTTAAAAATATTAATAACTTTTATGCCACATAATAAACTTTTTGGGAGTAACATTACTTTTAAAAAAAGTATAATCAATTTAATATTTTCTCTTATAGATTTTTTTTGACCCGTTTATGACAATTAATACAGCACAAATGGCCACCCCTAATATATAATAATAAAATAAATATATAGTGGAACAAACTACCTAGATAATTTCTGTTGTCATGGGATTAGAAAAACAAATAAGTCGGTGCATGATATGCATTAACACAAAACTAGCTTTTGGCAGTTATATAACATCACAAGTATGAAATAGTTGTAGTAGCCTCTCTTGCTACTAATTAAACAATTTCCTGATTGTTAACATTGTTTTCTTTCTAGGATACTTTATGTTTTTAGTTTTACCTATCCAATACTATTGTTCAAACTTCAAATTGACTGAGATGTCTTCAAGTCGTATCACACTTTTTTTATATAAATTTTTGAAGCTAAGAGCTCAACAACATGAAGGAGCTGATTTTTCTCATGCATTGACCTTTGTGCAATTACATGTTTCTCCTCATTTTGGGCACTTCATTTTTTAAATGAAAAATCCATGGAGACAGATTTATGCTTGTCCATGACTAACATCATACCATATCTAGGTCCATGGTGATAATGCGCTTCCTGTGTCTTTCTTAGCATCGGATTTGGATATTCCAGGAATCTATTTGGTGCATGATTTTATTACTTTGGAGCAGGAACAGGTCAGTAATGATTGAAAAATATATTTTGTAGAAATTCTTCATGCATATTATGGTGGTACTGGTAGCTTAGGTAATTTCTGCTATGATGCAATTCTGAAGTGACAAACACCAGGAAATTTGATTCACACTTGTGTGTATTCAATTTACTATAGAGGTCGCCAAGGATTTCTTTATAAGAAGGTTTCTATAGAAAACCCAACTATTATTTTTGTTACTTAATTGGTTTTCCGTGAATATACGATAGAAGTTGTTAGAAATAAGATTATAAGAATATATGTGCAGAAAATCATTTTTATTTTCCAATGCTTCTATGATTTGATATCTGGCAGCCCACTTTTTCCAATAATATGATCTCAGGAACTTCTTGCGGAAGTTGACAGTAGGAAATGGATAAATCTGGCAAAACGACGAGTTCAGCATTATGGTTATGAATTTCTATACAAGGTAAATTGCTTCCTATCTAGCTAAACTTTTGATCAGTTTGTCTGGATCTTGTAGAAAAGCTGATTCTTTTCTGTCAAATTCTTAAATGATCCTAATGTTAATTTCAATATTTCATGATTGGTAAGGTTTTGATGTAACTATTTCTGTGTCAAGAGTCGAGACCTGTTTTATTCTAGCTTATGTCAGCCGCCCACAACTGAGATAAACTATTGCTGTTTGGTTAGCATAATATTTTTTTCACATTTTAGAACACATACATTTATGAGTGTATTGTGTGCCAAGGGATTGTTCATTTGTCAAGCAAGAAAGCTCCTTCTGGAATTGCCTCTATGTTAAGCCTCTTCTAGTATATTCTGGTTTTTTATTAGTTGGGTAACTAAAATTTTCTCGCTGGATGGTTATTGTGAATAATGACTCCCATCACTATTTTGTTATGCAGACAAGAAATGTTGATTCAAAGCAGTTTTTAGGTGAGCTCCCATATTTTGTTTCTAACATACTTCAGAAAATTGTATCATTTCCTGGTCTTGCTGATGATCAGAATAAAGAGATGGATCAGTTAACGGTATGTCAGGACACTTTTTTTTTCTTTCAAAAAGTAGTTTTACTTATCTTTTCAAAGTATTTGTACTGCAATAAGCTACAGATACTTTGGAGCATCTTCACTTGTGAAACAAAACATTTTTTTTCAACCAGTTGATAACAACGATCACAGCTGGTTAATAACAATTGTTAAAAACAATTTTTTCAACAGAAAAGATACCTTAGTGAACCTTCAATTGTTATAACAATGATTTTTTTCAACCATCTTTAGGTTGCGATAGAAGTAGTTGAAAACTTGAAATATGGACTAAATGCCAATTGCCACAATTGGGATTCTGACCTTGTGCCAACTAGTAGAATTTCAAGCACCTAATAAAGAGAACAAAAGGACAAACTGTTTCTAAGTAATAGCTAATTGTTATCACGGTTGTTTAGGTTCAAAATATTTTATAATTAGTTGAAGTTATAATGTAATGCAAAATATTGCATATGTCCATGTATTTGTTATTTGGATTTGTTCCCTTGATATTAAATCATCAAGTGGGTGTCTCTTTCTGGTTAAGTGTCAAAATTCTGCCTCTTTTACCTTTTCTAGTTTTAGATAGAACAGTACATTTTTGCTCCATTGAACCAAAGTTTATATAGAAGTTGCTGTGTGCTGTGAAATATAAAAACCATCTATTTGGGATGAAAAATAAAAGTTCCAAAGAAATATGTAATTCCTAATATGGCTTCCATAGTAATTCAAATTTCGCTAGACCTAATTTGTTACTGTTGAATTTGAATTAGACTCTCAAATATACAAAATTGAATAGTTCTATTCCAAATTAGAAAGGTAAAAGGGCATCCTTTTCATATTTAACCAAAAGGGTGTCCTCTTCGAGATTCACAAAGGGCACTTTTTATTCTTTAGTGTTGGTTATGTACCAGTTGAATCAAAGAATGAATCCCATATATAAAGATATGGCTTAATGCATTTTTTATGCTTTTTTTTTTAAAAAACAATATTTTGCAAGCAAGATAATGGTACTAGAAACTAAACAAACACATCAGAAAAAAAAATAGTAGCCATTGGGTCATGATTATGATAGTCTAAAATGATTAAAGTCATTCTTTTTCTTTTGATTTCCTTAGCTTATGATACCCTGCTATATACTTTAACTTGGAAATGTTTATAAACTTTAACTTTAAATTTACTACAGGTTAATGAATATCCATGTGGGGTGGGTTTATCCCCACACATAGACACCCACTCAGCTTTTGATGAACTTATCTTCAGCCTCTCTGTTGCTGGTTCATGCATAATGGAATTCAGGAGATATCCTCAAGGAATTTGGCAATTTCCATCTGCATCTGTTGATGAAATAAATGAAGACAGCACACTTTTGTCTTCTAACACCATTAGAAAAGCTATATTTCTTCCTTCTCGTTCTTTGCTCTTGATGTCTGGGGAAGGGCGGTACGCTTGGAATCATTATATTCCACATCATAAAGTATATTTCTTTTCCTTCTTTTTCTTGTAACTATTTGGCTCATCTAAATTTGCTTGGTCATCATTTGTTCTTTGAAGCTTTGAAGTTTTTTAACAAAACAAGAATACTAAGGCCCAAACTATCTGAAGTTGGCTCTATCCGTTTCCTCACCATTGAAATCTACTGAGGGCCATATCACAACTGTTGAACCAACTAATCACCTTTGCTTTTGTTCTTAGACAAAAATTGTCAGTTCTTCCAACACTTGTCCAACTTGTTTAGTTTATACAAGTAGGCATAGAACAAAATGAATATATCAAAGTATCTGTAATCTATAACTGGAGATCTGCTATTTTAAACAATGTCTTGCAGGTTGACATAATAGGAGAAAAGCAAATAAGAAGAAGTTCTCGGAGGGTTTCCTTCACTTTTCGCAAGGTTTGTGTATAATATCTTTGTTTCCTCGTATAGTTACAGTTGTTAAATAGCTAATTAGTCGCCTAGGATATCTTTGAGAATATGGACTGCAGTTACTGATTTTTAGGAGATTTGATAAGTAGTCTTTCCTTATTTTCTAGATGTGTTATTGTACAATACGTTTTATTTCAAAGGAATACTAATTCATCAATTTCCTCAGTTTGTCTGTGTGCATGTTTTGTTATTCTTGTATGTTAACTTGGATAGATAAAGGGAGGAAGTACTTTCCCTGAATCAACTTGGTGCTTATTATTTTGTAATATTGGAGAAGACACAGAATAGATACTTTTTAAAGTTGCTTTGTGTGGTTTTCTTTTTCAATAACAATGCTAATTTTAGCCTTATTTATCCAAATATACCTTTTCTTGCTTCTATTTCTTCTATTTATTTTTTCTATTTATGTAAATCTGTTGGAATTAGTTGTCTTTTTTATTTTTTTTTCCTCGGAAAACTGTACAATATATTTCTTACCTGTTCAATCTTGACATCTCATTTGTATGCAACATGAGATTGGTTCCAGATACCATCTACTATGAAATTTCTGAACTTTTATAAACTTCACTTTAGTATTGACAGAATACATATTGTAGTCATTTTCATTTAACTTTTCATTAATAATGTTCTACTATGTGTCAATCAAGATTTACTTTAAGAAGAATCATTTCTTCTCCCTTCTTATCCATTCATCCATTCAGGTAAAAATTTCATCGGTGTGGTTTCATATTGGTGCAAGAGGTTGTCTATTGTGGACATCATGTCTTAAGCCATCCTTGCCTGCTTGCTACTCAGGATCAATTACAGTAACTTGTGTGCCTAAAGCATGCGAACAATGAAACATGCTTTCTCAGTGTTTACAGTCTGCAAGAAGTTTTCACATTCATAATTTGATTTTTGTTTGTTAAAACTTAAAAAGAGGTGCAACTTTCTGTAATTGCAGGTTAGGCAAGGCCCATGCCGCTGTGCGTACAAGCAGTACTGTGATTCTCAACAGGAATGTAGAGATCAACAACTGAATTCAGTATAGTTGTTTCATCCCTAAAGCTTAATCCAAGGAGCATTTGTTCCTGTTTTTCCAGATATCCGACAAGTTTAGCTGGTGGCTAGCTATTTGTGAAGTTTTCTTGAAAATCAATCAACAATCGAATTAGTCTGGTGTAACATCTCGCATTTGGCATTGAGATCAAACATTTGTAGGAACTTTCCCCCCTTGTTTTGTTTTTGTTTTCATAGGAGCTCTTATGGAATGCGAGGCAACAGTTATGTAGTCGATCGAATTAAGTTTGTCCTTGAACATTATGTGAAACTAAACATCTTAATTACCACAAGATCAAGTCAATATTAGATAAATGCAACAAATGCAAATATTGAAACATGTTCCTTTGAGACGATGATGAATCAGGGGAGGAGTTCAGTTTCATTCATTATCGATGTTTCGGCATGAAGAATTGCACGGGTAAGGGCAGTCAATCTTCCTGACAGCACTCCGGCCATAGTACCAATCTCCAACAGCTTTGGCAATTCTCTGCAAAGAGATGAATTTGATTCCATTATGGGCTAGTTAGTTCACATACATGATCATCTTGGATTTGCATGGTTTAAGTTTCGAGCTTACAGTCCTATCGATCATCGGAGAATCAACCGCTTGCCATGTAGTTTGATCTCCCGAGTGGCAATGAGCATGGCAGGAGAGTATGAACATGCCTGTGGAGGTGCTGGCTGGCAATGCTTGTAAGAACTGCGATCTGTAACCTGGATTTTAACAAGCACACGTTAAGGACATTAGTTGAACCTTTTGTGCAGCTAAAAGTGATTACAAATTGCTAACCTTGCAATGTCTGCAGTTGAGACGAAGAACAACGCTTGATATCAAGCTTGCACTCTGCCCAAGCTTTACCGCGATCGGCAGAACTTGGAGCTAAAATATTCCTGATCTGCAATGTGCACCATTACTAATTAGATATAGCAAACGGAGCAAGCAATGCCATGGATTTGTTACCTGCCATGCATCATATGCAGCATTGAGTATGAACAGAGGTGTCCTCATCGTAGGCACCACATGCTGTGGGAAAAAGCACTGCACTTGCATTGTGCAAGACTTGTTCAGATGAAATGCTACAAAGAATGATCAATCGATCGATCGATCAATAAGCCAAAGAAATGTTTCTCACCATGCTTGGTGGTAGCCTTGAAGTGCAAGAAGAAGGCAAATTCTTGGCTGAACCCTAAGAAGACACAGACAGACAATTAACACACATCTTCCCTGGAAAGAAACAGTAGCATGAGATTACTCTTCCTCAACATACATGAAGGTTGACAACATCAGTGTAGAAGGACTTTATAGAGTCTGCTCCAGAGATGTCTTTCCTATCAGAAGCAAATGTGGCTCAATTAGCATGGCATGTAATGCTAGAACACCAGGAAGATCCTAACACTCAACAATGACCGAACTTACGCATCGATGAAGTAGCCAGCATCCGAAAAGCACTTCACTTTTGCGCTTGCCGGTAGAAGATTGCGGAAGTTGTCACAGTGCAGAATGGATGCCAATCCACCAGCTGAACAGCCAGAAAGCAGTGCCTACAAGAGTTCAGAAGTATTGGCACAAGAGTTTGCATTACAAACCTGCACAACTTTAAAGTGCATACATTTTGTGCTCTGTTCATCCCCTTTGCTAACAGATCGTCGATAATGGCACGCCAAACCCTGCCTCCTCTATAGTGAAGATTTGTGGCCTGACAAAAATTTAATTACGTCGGGAAATTATCACTAAATCTCATCCATAATGATGATGTATATGGGTTGAGGAGATTACTGGATTAACAGCTTCCACATCCCCAGTAAAAGAAGAACCATCACAGTACCGAATCTTGATCCTATTCCAGTTGTAGAAGTCTGCAAGTATGCCACGCAGTGAAGAAGAAAGAAGAGCACACTGAAGTTATTTAAGCTTGAGAAGAAGAAAGATTAATTTTGAGGAGCAATAAACAAATAGAGATTAATACTTTGGATCCATAATTATATTATTACCGAAACTCCATACCAGGATTGTTTTTCTCATTATCTCCAAGAATTCCAGAGAATGAGAGTGGCTTCATATACTTGGAGGAGCCTCTGAAATTGCCTTTTCGTTCTACACATTCCTCAACGTTCCTGCACCATCCTCCTCCCTGAATATGGAAGAAAATATATACATATGGTGCACGATTTAGTAAAGGCAGAGAATAATGTTGATAAAAGCTCGAAAAGGCTCAGTGTAGGGTGAGAGTAGGGCTCTAAATGAATCAAATATTCATGAACAAGTTTGATATTCGGATTGGTAAGAGCTTGTTTATGTTTGTTCAATGTACACAAGATTAATTAAATAAGCAAGCTTGAACAGCTTGTTAAACTAAACAAACAAGCTTGAACACATATATGTTCAACTCGTTAATGTTCGTGAACAGCGTTCGTGAACAACATTCGTGAACAACGTTTATGAACCATGTTTATTAATAAATTCTTATTATCATACTAAATAAACAATAAAATAAAATAAACAAATAAGTTTAAATTATCAATCTCAATAACCAATCAAACAAACAAAAGTGTTAAATAATCAAACAAGCTTGAATTGAAAGCTCGATAACATCTAAATGAACCAAGCTCAAACCAAACTTCAAACAAGCTCAAGCTCATAAAAAATAAACCAAGCCAAGCTTGAACAATCATTTCAAAGGCTTGGTTCATTTTAAGTTCGGTTCGGTTTGGCTCGGTTACCTTATCAAACAAGCTTAAACACCCTAAAGCTCGGTTCGGCTCGTTTACAACCCTAGCCAGTGTCAATCTCCCCAAAGGCGAAGCTTGATCATGCCATGTAGATGATCTCATATAATTCAGAAAGTCTTATTTTTTGTAATTTGAATCGGTAAATATATTGAAATTATATTAAATTCATTGTCTTTACTATTTAATAAAGACATTGCATCTTTTTTTCATTAATTATTTTGAATTGGTAAATAAATTGAATTTTAATCCATTATCTTTATTATTTAATAAAGACGTCGCATCTGTTTTATATTTCATACCATATTGATTGTTAAAGAGATACATTAAGTCAGTTCTATGCAAATTTATTTTACTATTAATATTCAAAATAAGTAATTCTTTTACTATGTTGACCAATTTTTCGTTAACTATTATCCATATACATCACTCGAATTATTCATTTATTCTATTTACAAAATTTATTATTCATTTCTTCTATTTACAAAATTTAATTTGTCATTGATCATTACCACCACAATTTTTTATCATTAAATTATTTATTGGAGTTACATTTTTTAATGCCTTCTACATTAAGCTTTTATATGTATTATAAGATTCAAATTGTTCTCTATTGCAATCGGCACTAATGATATTTTCATTAATATCGTACTTTCTAGGATTATAGATCAAATGTATCTTAAACTTATTCATCTTAATTATTTCTTTTTGTTAAATAACTGAAACACTCTCTCTCTCTCTCTCTCTCTCTCTCTCTCTCTCTCTCTCTCTCTCTCTATATATATATATATATATATTCAATTTTACTGCTTATTTCAAGCCTTTACTTTCAAATTTAAATTATTTACACTCTCATCATTTAACCCAACCAAATAACATTATTAAGAAACTTTATCTTGAATATGATGGATGAATTGAATGAGTACTTATGTAAAAACATAAACACTTAGAGTTAATCCTTGTTGTAAAATACACAATTACAGAAAAATCATTTGTTGTGCTCCTGTTTGCTTTGATTCTAGTTATATATATATTTTGTATCCCATTGTTGCCATTGCTAGATATCTGTTTCTTTTCTCTTCTCTTCTATTATGAATCCACCAAAACAGTTGTATAGCAACTCAAGCGTAAGCTTTTATTTTTAGATGCAATTAGATTGATTCTATAAATGTTTATAACATCTCTTATTATTTTCTCAATCAGTTTCTTAAAATTTCAAAATGACTCATCAACTTAATCCATATGATTTTTTGCAGATCCACATAACATAATAAAAAAAATAACATTTTATTTTCACTTTCACTTGTATATGTGCATAAAAAAAATGTATGCCTATTATTATTGTGGTTGTTGTTGTTATAATTTATATTCTTGAAGACTTGAAGGAGAACAATTTTTCACTCATGGGTCAAAATCAAATAAGGTCCAAACAAACCTCCATGATGCAAATCATGTCAGGCAAGCCCAAACTTGGCCTGATCAATAGTTTGGAGATAAATAGAACCAAGATTAAATATATGAATTGTTGTTTGATCAATAAGAGAATATATATATAAGAGGCTATTCAAGATGAATGGATATGAAATTTTTCATAAGGATTTTAAATGCCAATCATCAGCTATTCAACAAGGAAATAGTGATGATAAAATTTGTAGGACAAATAATAAGATAAGATTCTAGTCATCATATTTTTATGTATTAGTGTTGGCATATACAGTGGCAGTGATAGAAAAGCTAAGTTAAGGTTGGGGTTTCTTGTAGAGTTAATATATGGTTGATGAAGTGGGAATGATATTTTAAATGCTAGAAAATGATCGAAAAATAATAATAATAATATTCTTTAATAGATGACAAAATATCATTTCTTATGAAGCGTTTAGCCCCAATACAAATTGACTTCAACGTGTGTTTGCTTGATCTACTTATTCCATTAGTAACGAGATGTATGAATAAGTGATGCTAAAACTAAGGCAACCTTATCTTGACTTACCTTTGGATGAGGTCAGCCATGTCGAGACCCAGAATAACTAAGGCTCTCTAGTTCCACTAACATCATCACCATGAATCT
>JBAMIE010172236.1:0-14917 GCA_037177295.1 Kaempferia parviflora | reverse complement strand
CTTCGCCTTGCGCTTTGCGCTTTAAGCCCCAAGACCCTTGAGCGCTTTTTTGCGCCTTGCGCTTTTGACAACTATGGATCAATTACTAAGGCTACAATAACCCTTCCAAGCGTCTCATAAAGCTACATTCATATAATGCACAAAAGATTTTGATGGATGTTCAAGGAACAAACTAATGTGTTCCCTTAAATAGGTAAACATCATTGATCATGTAGTTCATCTAGTCCTGATGGTTCCCACTTATACCTCTTAAAATCATCCTAAAGTAGACAAGTAATAAACAAATCCCTCTGACACAAATTCTATGATTTGTGTGCTCATCCTGAAGCAGCAACAAGCCTGCTGAGTGCATTAGCAAGTTTGTTCTCCCCAAGATGATGTTTCAAGATAAAAATTGTATTCTTGAAAGAAATAAACCCATCTAGCATGTTTGACACATTATTTCACAATTAGATGGAGTTTGGTACCTTATGATCAAAGTGCAAGATGAACACATTCGGCATCTTAAACCCTTAATGATAGCATAAAACTGTTCATCATAAGTTGAGAAGCATGTTCTAGTCTTGTTAAATTTTTCGCTAAAGAACATAATTAAGTCCTTATGGTATGGTACTAAATTTTTTAATGAAGTGTGCAAAAGGAAAAAAAAACAGTAAGACTGTAGTAACATTGAACTTCTTAAATATTTTTTGATGTTATGTATTTGTAAAAAATAAAAAAATAAAAAAAAACTTCTTAAATGTAATTGGCTTTAGGCCAACCCTTAGTTATCTTAATTTTGTCATCATCAGATCTTGATTAGAAATGTTAAAAGAATTTATTAACAAAAACATTTTCTTGAAATTGATATAAACTTTTAGTTTTGAAAGACTTAAAGAACACAAATTAAATGCTTCACTTTCTATATATCAAAATGTCATCAATCTAGACTACCAATAACTTTTGTGTAGAGATCCATACAATTTGTTGTATCACCCTCATGAATATGCATGGAATGTTTGACAGTTTGAAGGGGATGACTAACTATTTACACAACTCATCTTGTGTTTTATATAAAAACTTTCATGCATCATCAATTCATGATTTTAGTTTTAGCAATACCCACAGCACAAGCTAATTTGGATGCCAATTAACCATCTAAATGACTTTGGATCTCTCAATTGATGATCCCACAGGATTAAAGAGAATATTTGAGAACCAAGAATATTTATTGTTAGAATAATGAAAATCATATAGGTTTTAAAATAATCTGATTTCAGAAGACTAGGATAAAATAGACTAGATTTAGTAGAGTAAGTAAGAATAAAATAGAAGTTATTCAAAAACAAGTAGAGCAATGTAGACCATAGATTGATTTATTTATAAAATTTGTATTTGTATTTGCACATGATTCAACAAATTGAAAACATACACACAACTAGGGAACAGCAAGATTAAGTTGCACCTGCTCTGAACTAGCCATTGAGCCATGGCATGCGAGAAGCAGAACCTTTGTAGGATCTCCAAGAAGAAGATTAGCTTGCAACTGATCTTTGAGAGAGTTGATGTCATCCCAACCAGTCATAAACACCAAAACTGCACCAGGCCTTTCATTCCGACAAATATGGCAAAGAACACCTTCTATAAGGTTAAATCCAATGGAATCTGGATTCCAACAAGATAGTGACTCACGAGTCTGTGAACCATACTCCCTGAAATCTGCAGCCACTAAGGCATCCTGAAAAAAATGATAACATTATTATTATTTTTATTTAAATTAGAGCTTTAACTTATAAATTATAATGGCATATTTCATACCTCAACAGCAGAAGCAATTTGGCTTTTCCTTTTCTTGTGAGTTTGTTTCTGCATTTTCCACGTTTTATCTTGGCCATAATCATCAATTTGATTGTATGGGGTCAACCTATAGCCAGTCATTTCCAAAACACTCTCCAAAAAATGTGTACGAACTGGATAGGTAAAGCCCTGTAAATTAAATTAGAGGACTCGTGGTTCAAGTATTCAATTAATAAACGACAAGAAAAGCAGCATATATGAGTGAAAACAAAAAATGCAGGCGCACATCAGAGCATACATCAAAATGCTGATACTGTAAGATAAATTTTTGAAGATTAATAAACCAAGACTGATCAACCAAAGTAAGCAAACCAAAATCCCAAATTCAGACAGATTAAATTGATTTTCCAAATTGAAATTGGTCAATCAAGATAATTTCCCATTTTAAGTTTTAGATCCAAATATTGAACCAATGGAGATATTAAAACTAGAACAGTCAAGCACAATCTACACAATTATAAAGGAGAATATATAAATGAAATAAAAAAATAGTGATATCTGAGCATGCATCACAAAGTTGATACTAAACAACAATGGTTAGAACGTTAACCAATTCAAGGATATGGCCCACTAATTTAAGCCAAACAAATCTATAAATAGAACTGATTTAGAGTCTGGGATTCTGGATTAAGTTCAACAAATTTTAAAATCTACAAACTGACTCAAAAGAGAAACTCAAATCAGAACATAATTTATCATTAACCAAGATCTACAAATTGACTATTATAAATTCAAGTATTCAATAGCTTTCATGAAAACCATGATCAGCAAGTATCAGTATCGCAAATATTCCAAAAACTTAAGTATCCGCCGTATCAAATTAGAATTAAAAAGAAAAACCTTAAAAATTGAAAAAATAAATAAATTTATTTAATAACTGAAATAGCAAAAGGGATTCAAAAAAGTCTTTCAGAATATTATTTGATATTTGAAATATTTCAAAAGATAGGCAATGGTATTGTTTGCTATTTATTTCCTTCTCATATAAATTACCTGTATTCTTGATATCATTTAGAAATATTCAGAATATTAGTTGATAATCAATTGATATTGTTACTTTAAATGAGAAATAATCACTAATAATTATAATATTTAACATAATGAATACCTATTTGGATTACTAATTTAGTAGTACATTATTAATCATCAATAAAAATATTGTGTATTCACTATATAATGAAAATAATTACACTTGTTAATTGACATAAAAATACTAGTAAGTATTACTTTATTTGAATCCCTGCATAAAAAATATTAGTTTATTTCAACTTTACTAAATTATTGACACATGAAAGGTATTAATAACTAGCAATATATCCTAGGAACTATAATTTTAATTAAGTCTACCAATAAATATTTTTTAATTAAAATAATATTTAATATTTTAGCATCAAAATATGATAATAAATTACTAATAATTATATTTAATAATGAAGGGGAATTTTGGCACAACGGTAAGGTTGTTGTCGTGGCCACAGGTGCGAATCTCAAAAACAATTGCTTACAAAGCATGGTAATGTTACGTACGGCCCTTCCCGAAATGCCGCATTGGCGGGAGCTTCGTACACCGGGTTGCCCTTAATTAAAAAATAGCAGTATTTTTTTGAAACAAATACAATTTTGTCTTGATAATAATTAATTATACACTAATTAGGACAAGGCAATATAAGAGTCATTAATTAATTGTACGAAACTAGGATATCATATTATACAATACAATTACATATTTGCTAAAAATAAGTTAATAACTGATATTTTACATTAAATATAAGTATATAAGTTGAAAATCCTAATATCTTTATGTTTCTTACACCCCACATTTTCTCACAACCACAACACATGCCACTCCCCCATCTCATACAATCAGATATCCTAATGGCCACAAAAACAAGTCAAACACAACCAAATACCGACAATACATCAATGCATTAGGTATCATTCAATTAACCTGAATTCTATGACTTCCACTTGAACTTAGTTTTTGAAGTTGCTAACCCCTGCATGCTTCTTCTTCCCCTTGGTTCCCTCAAGATGCCCAAGAAAATGGATAAAATTGTTAGAACCCCAAGTGGTTGAGCCACGTTTGTTTTGATGTGTTGTCAAATGAGTTTAAATTACGTCTCGTTGTTACTTCTGATGTGTGTGTCTAAGTATGCAAAAACTTAAGAGGACACGCAAGTACCTGCAGGATCCAATGGAGTATGATAAAGGGCTGTATGAGACACCCGAGGGACCAGAAAGGATAAGGAGCATCGGAGACAGAAAAACCTTGGCAGAAGACGCAAACATGCAAGAATGATGGCACGCGCCAATGGGTTTCGTGAATCTGAGGGATGAGAAGCTGCGGAAGAGTACTCCGATGAAGCGGGAAGGATGACACGATGAGTGAGCATCCAAGGTACGAGATGCTGGGAGGAAGTCTACGCAAGGTAAGCAAGTGAGATGAGTTGAGTGACATGTATTCAGGTTGAGGGTACAGCTCAACCATAGGCAAACTCAAGCGTAGTCGACTTAGTTAGAAGGTTCGGGCGATTGGAAAAAGATTTTCAGTCGACCGGACAAGTCGGTTCGGTTGACCTATGCACAGGATGATCATTATCCGCTTGTAGGTTATTTATGGAGTTGGATAGGTAGATCGGACATTGGGATCGAGCGACCGAAAGCCACATGGAAGCTCACCCAACAGCGCAGATCTGATATAAGCGGGATCGAGCGATCAGAGTGCGACACGTGGCGAAAGATCCAAAATAGTTATTCGAAGTTGACCAAGTTCCAATCGACATGAATGGTGATCAAGCAACCGAAAGGATGCCACGTCAATAAAAGGATGAGCGAAAACTATTTCAAGGATAAGATCGACTTGACATGTCATTGGTTTCCTGTCGACCAAAAAAACCTTTCAAGTCGATTGGGCGTACCACATCAGCGATCAAAAGTCTATAAAAGGAGATGAGGAGCTCAGTTGCAAGACACAACACACATCCATGACTAGAGCTTCGTTTACATTCGAAGTCTTTAATTATTTTCTTCTCTTTGTACTCAAATCATTATAAGAGGTTTCTCCACCGTCGGCACGTTATCGAAGAGAAGGATAGTGGAATGACGCTTCTGTGCATAGGCTTGGAGTAGCAACCTATGGGCTGTGAACCAAGTAAATATTGGTGTCCATTTCTTTCATGTTTTTATTTTATTTTAATTAATGTGTGTGTCCTTACTAAATAGTTAGCAAGAGAAAAAGAACGCTTAATTTGCAGGTACACTATTCACCCCTCCCCTCTAGTGATCCAACTGCTTCCGCAATACTTACAAAAATTAGATCAAACTAAGCCAATTTCAATCCAATTTGCTGATCTAGATGGTGACGTTGGCTGAGTTTGTCAATCAATGTCAGCTCCAACTCCATTGGCATCATCCTAGGTCAACCATCATAAATAGAAAAAAAATGATAAACCCAGTTAGCCTCATTGACTATCTCTGGGGTGGCCAGCCCGGCCCCACGGAAGTTTCCCACCGGCCACTAGGGTAAATCGGGAAGCACTCGCGGTGGACGACCTAGAAGCCCAGCGTCCCTTAGTTGTGAGTCTCATTTGGAGAAAAAATCCCTACAAATACGCCGTAGCTGGGAATCGAACCGTGGGTGCCTGGGAGACAACTGAACGCCCTTACCGCTGCACCATAGCCCCGTGGGTGCCTGGGAGACAACCATCATAAATAGAAGAAGAGCAGGGAAGATGTGCGGAGAATATAGATCATTGATTAAGAATCATTTCATCTAGAACACCTCAAAGGAAAAAATCTAAAACAAGACAAATAGTTTGGTAACTCTATGGATAGCACGGATTCAGAAGGTGCCAAAAACTGAATGTAAATGCTGCTGCAAATGCACTATACTAATTAGCTACTTAACTATCAATTAATGTTATGGCATAAATCTTCCTTGATTATGGTCAAACATGCAACAAACCAACCAGTAACCAGATTAGGACTTCAAGCTTTCTGATCAAGCTTGCATAGCTAAAGTTGCATTTCAAAAATATGGGACCAAATCAATGAGACAAAACTGGAAAAAAAGAAATAGGTAAATGAAATAAGAAAGAAGAAAAAAAGAACAATACTAAGTGCTAAGTAGAATAAGAAATAGCTCTAAACTAAAATCAGTAAGTAGCACTAGAAGTCAGATTTCTAAGAATAAAGACATTCTTCAACAAAATGCTAACTTACAGGGATGTGCAGCATTGGAGCACCACCAAAGTAGGAAGAGAACAATTCAGCATTCAGAGTCGCACTCATCAAAATTAACCTAAGTTCAGGTCGACGGGGGAGAAGATCTTTTAGAACAATGAGAAGGAAATCTGGTGAATGCAAGCAACAGATAGGTCATTAAAGATAAACTGCTACTTTCCCCTCAAAATTGGATTTCATGACAGTCTCAACAAACAAAATCACCTTCATTCATTCCACGTTCATGAATTTCATCAACAATAACATGTGTAACACCTTTTAAGTTTCTATCAACTAACAATCTCCTCAACAAGATTCCTGTTGTGCAAAAAAGTAAGTGAGTATCCCTTCCTTTCATGCCTTCCAGACGAACTTTATATCCAACCTACAAAAAATTATAAAGATTACTAGTTCTTTCAAGATACTTGAATCTGATTCACATAGAGAACATTTGAGACTAAGTGTTCAATGTAAAAGCACTTACAGATTCACCCAATTTCTCTCCCCTTTCAGCAGCAACCCTCTCGGAAACAGCCATTGCTGATATTCGTCTAGGCTGAGTACAAATAATACTGCAGGTCGCTCCACGGGCTGCATCTATCTCAGATTCTAAAATATATTGAGGTAGTTGTGTAGTCTTACCACATCCTGTTTCACCTGAAACAACCACCACCTATAGAAGGAAGAAAAATATCATTTGCTGAACTACTAACAAAAACTTGGTGAAAAATAGGCAAACAAAAGATGTTCAGACTATCATCTGAAATCTAACAATTAGAAACATGAGGATGTTACCTGTCGAGTGTATTGGAAAAAGATATTAGATATCTCGGTCATACAGAGCCAAACTACTAGAGTGAACAACAGAGAAGTGCGTCGGAAAAAGACATTAGATATTTTGGTAATACAGAGCCAAACTACTAGAGTGAACAACAGAATGAATGATAATGGGGTTCAAGTGTGACTAAGTGGTCAAATGTGAAATAAAATTACACCCAGGTAATGTCAGATGCAGATCTGCTCAAGCACATTGATCTGCACACAGAAGATGTCAAGTTCATCTTTGATCATTAACTACTTCACCGTGGTGACATGATCTAAAGTTCCATTTTGTGCCATTCGAAACAGGCAAAACATTTCATTCCACCCAGCACAATCGAGCACCTTCGTTTCGTGAGCACTAAAGCCACAGGCGCACAACTTATTTCCATCTCACAGAACTATCTCACGAATTCCTCCTACGCATAGAATGAAAAGAGCACATGTGAGCCAACATCTCCTCCTCTGCGACTTATTTCAACTACGTCTTCCACTTTGTTGCTCCTCCACAACTTTCCTCCTCAGCACAGAATGAAATGAACATGCACAATAGGGCACATCCTCCTCAGCTTATTTCAGCAGTGTCTTCTACAGTTTGTCGTACCTCTGCACTGTCACTCCTCTACACTAGCTCCACACTGAAACCCTAACATGCAAGCTAAGTTCCTCATCTCCTACTCTTCTTCCTCTGGCATCGGCCTTCTTCCTCCTCTCTTTTCCCCTTCTCCTGCTTTGGTATACATTCAGGACACCTCTGGCATACAGGCACCGACCACGCTGCCTTGAACCAGAGTTGGGAACCGAAAATCAGGCTCCGCTCAAGATTTCAAATCCTAGACACCTTTTTGTCCCCATTTTACCCAAATATTGATGTCAAGTAGTTAATGAGCAAAAGATGAATTGTACTAAATGAATTCACAGGATGTCAAGATATACAAGATTAGATGAGACACAAATAAAGTTTCTAAGGATTTTGAAAAATCATAAACAAATAGAAACACCAGGAGGTAGGAAATGCCATTTAGTATTTTAATGGATGAACTCCAGCGGCACTCAAGCAGGCCTATCAAACTAGCAGAGGAATTCAAACAAAAAATATTGTAATTGCTTAGAGTATTTTAATGAATCAAACATCACACATGGCATGTCTTAAACCAAGAAAATTGCAAATGGTTGTTTATTGCAGATGAAGTTCAAGAAATGAAGAAAAATGCTTGTTGATACTGAAAATCAGTATGATATTTGAAATAGGAGAAATAGTACGAACTGTACAAAACCTGATTTTCAGATATGGCTGACAACAAAGCTTCCTTTTCTTTATAAGCTGGAAGATTTCTGCGAAATTCAAGCATCTTCACACCTTCTGGAGATTCCTATACAAGAATATAAAATTTGTCAAGGTATGACACTAGCTTGGATGCTGTAACACATGAAAATTTTACCCGAGCAACTAACATGTAAATCTTTAATTGACACGGGAAAATCAGTGGAATGCCAACAATTCTAGTAATTTTCATTTCTACAATTTTCCCTAATTTCTAAAGTTTTGCCACAGCCATTTGATGGGTAAAATTTTGGGTTCAAACAATAAGCATTCCATCATTGGCTAAACATGACCAATACTAAAGAAAAAGACTGATAAAGTTCAACCAACAAGGTCAATCTATATTACAGAGCAATGCCAAATGAATCATATAGCAAAGAAGAAAAAGGGTACGAAATGAAGACAAGCTTAAACAGTTCAACCAAGGAAGAACATATAAAGCAGAGTCTAGATCCCTCAACTAATATCTCAGTAACAACAGACGGTAGACAAACAAGAGCTTTAGGAGATCAATTTTTTCTAGCAAGGCATCAAAGCAGAATAAAGATGTGTAACTGGACTTTAAATTCTTCAAAATACCTCAGAAGCCGTGAATGCTAGTGAAGCTAGAGCTTCATGAGATCAATCTTCTCTTGCGAGATCTTTTCTTTTTTTTTACTGGCTCTTTTTTTTTTCTTCCTACATAACCAACTTCAATCCCACACATAAAAAGCAACAAGAATTAATAGTTTATTCCCATACTGATTTTGATTTAATCATCAGATCTTATGTTGGAGTCCTACATGAGCTTTTGTGATTCTTTTTCAATTGAATAATATTTTGCTTTCTTGTCTCTTTGTATGAAAGCGACGTTAATTCAAATTTACTATGAATTTTCATTTTTCATTCAAGTTTTTGTTTATTGATTACAGTACCTAAAACGAAGATTATCAACTGTCTAGCCCTTCCAATATCTTTCTTTCAGAATAAATGTCAAATTTCACGTTATCTAATGTCATTTTCTCTTAACATTTCTCCCCTCTGAGAATAAATGTTGGAGCACTAATCTCTTTTATGAATGCAACACTTTATCAATCCCACGGTAGCACAGTAGGCTACAATTTATAGGTTATGTCAATCTATAGGCTGCACAGTAGGCAACAATTTATAGGTATCATTTTCTCTCTTTCAATATCTTATTTGTCTTTCAAGCAGATAACAAAGCTTTAATCAGCCTATTCTCTTTTCAGGCATCTTTAAATCAGAATTTTACTCAATTTTAATGTCGCATTTATGTGACAAGAATAGATATTTAATTTTTTTTAAAACCAACGTATCCTTTTTTATTTGTGATCAATTTTTCACTTCACTTTTTCTTTTAATCAGATGATATGGTTGAAGTTTAAGTAAACAAATCAAATCCAAGAAAAAAAATCTATGTCAAATTCTGTTCAATATTCCACTTATCTCAACAGTACCAATATTGCATCTTTGCTATGTTTCTTAACTCTTAATGGTCTAATTTCATATCTATAGTACATTTATATTTTTTGAAACAAAATGAACATTGATCAACATCTATAAACTAGCTTGAGGGAAAAGGGTTGTAATTGTTCACTACAATGGGTCAATCAAAGAAAATATCGATAATATAATTTGATATCTACAATCAAGTAGGCATGTTGTGGAAGGGATGAATTATGCTTGAGTAAACTACACAAAATGGAACATCACTAAGCTATGCTACATGGATTGACACATATAAACAAATCCACTCATAAATGGCTAGATCTTCCCATTTCCCAAGTAGATATCTACAATCAACTAAGCATGTTGTGGAAGGATAAATTATGCTAGAGTAAACTACACAAAATGGATCATCACAATGGGTGGGCATAGGTCGGTTTGGTCGGTTTTACTCTATTACGGTTCAATTTTTTCGATTTCGATTTTCAAATTTCTAATCCAAAACCAAATCATTTTATTACGGTTCAGTCCCGTTTTTATTGTAATACAGTCCGGTTTATACGGTCGATTATATATGGTTTATATAATGAATTAAATTGATTTTGTTCGAATGCAAATATTAGTATAGAGAAAAAAAACATATCAAGTTATTAAAATAGTTATGAATTTAAAACAGAAATGAAAACCAAAATATAAAAAGGGTAATACTAAAATTTTGTTATCCTGTAATAATAAGTAAATATGTGAAGTGATAAGTAAGAAAATTACAAATGATTAACGGCTCACTTCACTTGTATGACCCAATATCCATAAAAATCATATTTTAAGTATAATACGGCCAATTCATTTTTTTCGATTTTTTTGGGAGCCAAAACTGCAAACCGAACCTAATAACCGAAATTTAAAAAATCTAAACCGAAATCAGCCAAAAAACCAAAAAAACCGGATTTTTGGGTTCGGCCGGTTTTTCTGGTTTTAACCGAATTATGTCCACCCCTAATCATCACTAAGCTATGCTACATGGATTGACACATAAACAAATTACAAATCCACTCATAAATGCCTAGATCTTCCCATTTGCCAAGTAGATAGATGGGAATATGTACAACTACCTGGTAAATCCGGATATCATATCCACGTACATACCTAATGTCAAGAAGCTTATGAAAAACAGCATTTTTTACAAATTTATGAAGATAAAGCACAAATGATATAAAAATTATGCAAACTAGGAAAATTTAACCTGCCAATTCTGTTGTTCATCACGGAGGTGAAAACTTTTCCTTCTGAGGATTTTCTCCATCATAATATTTTTAGATGGTTGTATGTCTTGTTGTTCAGAAAAGCTTTCATTGGTAGCAAAACTGTCAGTGCTACTTGTTCTGGAAAATCCAACACTAGGAAAATTTTCATGATTTTTTCTCTTTCGCGTAAGATAATCCCCAAGTAAAGAATCTACTTCTCTATGCAAACCAATAGGAATAGAGACCTAGAAGCATAAGAAGTAGGCTATGTCAGTATACCTATTTCAAAAAAAGACAGAATAAATGAAATCAATAATGAATTTTGATAAAGAAAAAACAAACTACCATCCTAGATTTTGGATGTTTCATATACTAATGGATGGACTGTAAGTAGTTAATCAGAAGTACCTCTCTTTGAGGCCTTTTATCATCAAGGTCTGGCCTATAGTTTGGCAATGGCACCTTACTGAAGACAATGACCTTTGCATACTGTCGACTGAAATGGAAATAATTTTCTTTAAATAAGCACTTCATACACAAAAGATAGAGAGGATATTTTACTTGGTGAAAATACACTAAATCTGAAGGAATAAGGTGGATAAAGCATACCTGTATAAGCCCATTCTATCAGCCACTGTTGCAAGATGCTCAAAGTCACGCCTATCTTTTCTCTCCCTTGACACTAATTCTTGCTCACTTTCATTTCGGAGAAGCATGCTTAGTTTCCACTTCCATTCATCAACATTTTCCAAAGTTGATGCACCCTGAATATTTCAAAAGCGGAATTCATGTGTGTGCGTGTGTGTGAGAGAGAGAATATATATTGGAATAGAACAGTAAACTGTATAGAACAGTAAACTAGACAAACACGCTAATAAGGTCTACAAAGTCACAGTTTCAAAATAGGAATGATATTCAAATTTCAGAAGCTATCATAGAGGAAAACCACATTGTGAAAACTAATGTGATTATTTGTGATACCGATATCTCTGTAATGTGTGGAACATTCAGCTCAACCTTGAAAGACTCAGACAACAAATTGACAATCTACTGTCTGCATTACTACACAAAGTACGTCCTTAGATAGATATCTCCAAAAAATCAAAGTGATGATTTAACTTTCCACATGCGAGCCAGAGAAACAAAGGGCATTAGACAAAGAGATTAAAAAGCAAGGAATATTATTCGAGTCCAGAAATGGACCATGAATTTGAACAGCTGGGTTTGTAATCTGAGCTAGAGCTAAGATCAAATAAAAAGGGAAAGAAAGTGGCGCAAATATTGTAATTCCGTTCTCAGCTTCCACTTAACAATTTTCCGAACAAAGATCATTTTTTCAGAATGATTCTATTCCAACAGGTCTAACATCAAAGTAGAGTACAATACAGAGCAGACGTACCCTACCAATAAAAAAACATAAATACAAGCCACCAACCTTGTCAGCCGCTGATGATGGCTCCACGTCGCGATCGGACTCGTCGTCGGGGTAATCCTCGTACGCATACCTGGCGTAGTTCGAGCTTTGCTGGTGTAGATAAGGCGGATATCCATCGGCTCCCGAAGCAGTCGACGCAGAGGGCGTCGGACTGAGAGCTACTCCCTGCCCAACCCCATCACGCCAATCGTAGTCGACAGACCTCGCAGCGCTGAGGGTCCCGTTCGCCGAGATGATCATGGACTGGAGCCGTCGCGGGATCGGCGGCACGTAGACCCCGGAGGTGGCGCCGCCACCGGTCTTCATGGGCGCGAAAGTTGGACCAAGGTTTGAGGAAACCCTAGGTCTGGAATTTGCAGGGTAGAAAGAGCGAAACAGAAGGGTCGGAGTTACATGCATGGCGAAGCGGCGGCGAAGCTGGCGGCAGCCCCGCAGAACGGTGGCAGAGAGCATCGTAGTTCTCCGCCTCTCATCCACCTTCCGCCTGACCTATTCGCTGGCGACCAGAGGGATCAAATCACTGCAAATTGTGAACTTTTTCTTGTTTCTGTTTTATTTTGTCGAAGGGAAGAGAAAGCAAAGCAGGGTCGGCAAGTGGTGGCGGGCGGGCCGCAGGGCGTGGCCAGTTAGGGTTTTTGTTCGGTTACGGTTTGGGATCCTTCGGGGGAGTGAAAAATCCCCTGAACTCTGAGATGCGCGAAGCATCCGTTGGGAACTCGACCGATAGAGAAAAATGGGTAGTCGAGTGATGTCAGATGTACGTAGGATAGACCGTTCCGCGTGCTGGATATCCCACGTGTCAGTAAAATAGGCGTGAAATATGATGGGTGTTGATTCAAACGCAACGGAGCTTCCAAATTGGCAAATCGCGCTTAGTTGTATTTTGTTAGCCAATTAATGAAAACAGTAAAGCAAGATTACTTGTTAATAATTTTTTCAAAAAAAAACTGTAAATAAATAGGACTAATTATTTAAATTTAGATAAATATTTTAGCATGGCTTGATTTTGATTTAATTATTAAGTTTTTATTTGAGATTGTTTAATGATTTTGAAAAAAAATATTTTATTGATTAATGAGTTTGATATTTTAAGTTTATTTATTTACTTTATTTTAAAATTTGATAAGAGTTTTTATTATTATCTTAACAAAGTTTTAAACAATAAAAATTTGATTGTAGATTTTAAATATAAATATGATATATTTAAAATGTATAATAATAATAATAATAATAATAATAATAATAATAAATAAAATTATTTATAGTTTAGCTTGCATTTTAAAAATAAACATAGATTTATGAAATGGTTTTCATTTAATATATTTAAAAACTTTTCAATATTTAATGAAAGTATTAAAGTTATATTTAAGGAATTTAGAAATTCATGATGGTTAAATTAACAATTAAGGTTACATTTTAGTAAATTGACTTCCTTAAAAAAATTAACTAAAACTATAAATATGATTTAATACGTAATTTAGTCATTTAGATTAAATAATAATAATATACGTTTTCATAATTCAAATAATATTTCATCGAAACATTATAATTGTAAAATCAATAAGAGCTAAAATACCAATGAGTTAGTTTCACACTTTAGGAGAAGAAAACTTTGAAATAGGAACACCTACAAGCTCACAAAAGCGGGAAGAAAAAAGAGCATTAGCAAGCAAGCAAGGGGATACCCCGTTCGCAGCCATTCTAATGTTCAAGTCAGTAAAGTGGAGGAAAAGTAGAAGATGAACTGTGAAGAAAATGAATGTGGGATGTGGGCATAGTGAAAGCATACCTATGCCTAAGGGGTGGGCCCCTTGTTATAATACCTCTCTAATCTCTTCCATTGTGACCTTTCTCATTCGTGAGTATATTATCATAATCAGGGAAATGCCAAATCATTGTATTTTTATTGTATTGAGCAGTTTCATCATCCATATCTTGTATCTGTATAATGATACTGTTGCACGTACTTTTGACTTCCACGCACAGTATTTAATGTGATTGGGCCAGTGAACCTCAAAGCCTATTGGGCTTTCAGGGCCTAGACCCTCTAATTTAAGGGGGCCCAAGGGGCTAATGTAAGATATAGAAGTCAAGCCTAGGGTTGTGGGCGAGCGAATCAGATGATTTATCTATTCATCTACAAGAGCTTGAAGGGAGTTGAGTCCCTTGAATAGGAGGAATCTAATGAGAATATGGTGAATATGTGTTGATCAGATAAAGGAGCCAGGGAAAGCATGACTCTCATGAATCAAGGGATTTGACGGCATGTGGTAAGAATTACTCGATCGATAGAGTCTTTTATATGACTAAGAATATTTGTTTGGAATATCCATCAAAATTAGGTCAATTCGATTAATTGATAGTCTCTAGAGCTTGACAAAATAGGATACAGTCGAGAAGGCAGAGCCTTGGGATCGAGATAATCCACTCGATTGATTGTCTCGGCACTGAAAAAAGTGGAACCAACTATTAGGGTCAGAAGAATCCGATCAAGTATCTGATAATCACATTGACCAGACCGGACTTTGACCATCTCGTCAGCAAAAGGTTGAGATCTGATCCAAGGCTTTTATATCGTCCTCATCATACGGT
>JBAMIE010172227.1:0-14923 GCA_037177295.1 Kaempferia parviflora | reverse complement strand
TCAGGGTGGGCTGGACGGGTTGGTCAGTGCACCAAGTCGCGTTCCAATCTAGGGGTGCGGATGGACGGACAAAGAAAAACTCGCTCTTCCAACCTTTGTTGGACGTGGGCATTTGGGCAAGGTACATTAGACCGACTCGGGTCTGAAAAAGGTAAGCACCGGGTTCGGACTGTTTAGGATAAAAGAAATAGTGGAATATACGAGACTCTAATGGTACGTACAGTCAGAAGACTATAACTGTACCGGCCAAGAGACGGATTGAGTTAGGTACAAGCTGGTTCACAGGAATACCAAAGTATTTACAGACTGCTATAAAGAAGGGATGGATGGGAAAGCGAAGACCGGCTACAAACTGGTCTTTAAAAAAAGTTACCGACCGGGAGGGCGGAGTATGTGCACGACCGGCTGGCGACGGCACTATAAACTCATGGCAGGATGGAAAGTCAAAAGATATTTTGAGGGCGTCTAGGTCCGCGCTGGTTATGGAAGAATGGGTGAACGTAAACCACCCACGGGAACTACCAGATGCAGAAGTTGATGTCATGCTACTAGTAAAGATGACCAGACGAACGAAGAACACTTACACGGAAATCCAACAACTGGACGGAAGAGAGTGGGGGCTCGGACACGGAACTTAGACTCAAACAATAAAATGCAGAAGTTAGGTGCGCATAGTAAATGACGAAGCCGGAGGAGCTCTTATATAGATCGCCGGACTCTATCCTTAGCCGTTGGATCAAAATCGGTGGGAATTCCAAATCAAATCTCCACCGTCCATGTAATGCCGAAACAGTGGCACATATCTTTTCATTATCGCCGACTACATCACATCCATCCTCTCAACCAATCAACTTGTGACACGTGGCTAATATCATTAATGACCAGGTAGGGTGCATTAATGAGCAGGATAGCAGAATCGTGTCAAAGATACAACATTAATGGCGGTATGGTGCAGCATCCTGGCTCAGCATTCCAGGCCGTTGAACTTTCATCCGGCTAGATAAAGCATATACTAACACTGCATTCGTCCAGTAAGTCGGATTCTCGCCTCCTTCGACTAGACTTGAAGGGGAGGCATGTGATCCGGTATGACCGGACTGGCCCATGTGGGCCCCGATGACATCAGCAGTTAATGACGTGGCAGCAAGAGATCCGCAGCTAACTGGCCGACCGAGTAATACATTCATCTGGTCGGCCAAAGGCATTGAAGTCATGCACGCCTGTTCGAACGACAATAATAAGGTACACTGCTGCTCGTCCGGGTGACAACATTAGAGCAGGGCACTTTAACTCCCTGCAGACTGACAAGCATGTCAGACACGTGGCTGGCATCCACGTGTGCTCTCTGACAATAGTACAACTGTCAGTACCCCAGAATGACAGGTGTCATCAATCCCAGTATGACAGCTCATCATCATACACCTCGGGATTAACGCCTGACACCCAACTATAAATGGGGGTTCTCAGTTTCTGATGCAGGTACGCAAACATTACGTAAGCCACAGTACTTTCTACTATTCTTCGATTATACTTCCTTGGAGCTTGTCTGACTTGGGCGTCGGAGGACCAAACAAGAGAACCTCTTCCCTTGTTCTGCCACTAACGCTCTTTGAAGTTTGTGAGTGTTTGTAGAAGACAGTAGGACGGAGGGACAGTTGCGCGGACGTCACCTCAACAGAAGTAATCTGGACAGACGAGCGGACAGCTACGCGAACATCACCTCAGCAGAAGTAATTTGGACGGACGGACGGATAGCTACGCGGTCGTTACCTAAGTAAACGAAGACCGGACGGACGTGTACACTCCACCTCATCATTCAACAAGAACACAGTCATCCATCCTGTGTCACTGTGTATCCCAGCGTCATCCGCCCTATTTCAGACAGGATCAATTGAGAAAAGTGATTTTTTGAACATAAATTAATTTTTCATACACATTTGTGTTCAAAAAATCATTGCTCTCAATATATTGTGTCAAATTGATATTTGATAGCATGTTTACAATTAGAAAAATTAGACGAACACATAAAAACTGATTTTATATCATTCTGAAGTCTCTAAATCCATCAGCTAGTTTTAGTAGAAACTGACTAATGGAAATAGAGCTCCATTAGCTGATTTTGGCTATCAGCAAATTTTGGCCAAAGCTGGCTGATAGACCTAGAGATCCTAGAATGATAAGAAATCAGTTCTTATATGTTTGTATAATTCTCTTGATTGTACAAATGCTCTCAAATATCAATTTAACTCAATATATTGATAGCATTAATTTTTTTAAACACGAATGTGTTTAAAAAATTTAATTTTTTTTTAAAAAATAATTGCTCTCAATATATTGGGTCAAATTGATATTTGAGCACATAGATATAATCATAAGAGTTAGACGAACTAGTTTCACATCATTCTTATATGATTTGTATAAGCTAGTTTCACGAACTAGTCTCATAGCCTAAAAAATTTATATGATTTGATCATTTATAAACTACCCTATAAACTTTGATAATTTTAAAACTTTTTTTACACGGTTCAGTAAAAGTCAAATATAAATTTTAGTTGTTCAATGCTAATGGTTTATACTATGCGTGAGATTGCCCTCAAACAACTGTAAGAAAGCAACAAGAGGAAGCCAAATGAGTCGATCTACTGGCCCACGACACAAGGTAGCTCCTCCATGGGAGTGTTTCCAAGTCCCAACTCATCTTTTAAGTTTTAAATAGAGGTAGGTAATTTGGGGAGCTCCCACAAGTTGATACATTCAAATATAAGTTCCACAAGACCATTCAGTTGCATGAAAGCTTGAACATTGCTTTGCATTCGAGATTGTAAGAAAAGATTTGATTCCAACCAGCTAGCAAGCCCCAAGATTGCGTTAGACGAATCCAGTGTGGTTTCCGTTACGTCTGGCTATTAGGAAGAGAAGCTGGACGGAAGGGAAATTTCACAAACTGAATCTGCAAGACCGGTGCATTGGGTTTCTTATCATCGAACTTGTAGCCTGCATGATAAATTAATAAATGTCTGATTGGTGTTTCTAAATTACACAAGACAAGGACAAGATTTATGGAGTTTCATGTAGCGAGCGAAAGAATGATTCATTTTTAACAAGAGAATTCTACTTTGTTCGATGGCAAATCAAACTTACAACCAAGGCAAATAGAAATTCATGATTTAAAATTACATTCAACCATCTAGCAGCTTATCAATACGAACTCTAAAGATTGATTGTGCCCAACAAAATGAATGCACCGTGCAAAAATGTTTCAGAAATTTCTATATGCAAAGAGTAGATAGAATGCATTGCGAGCACCATGAGAAGTTACCTTGAAGGGCATTTAATGCAGTCGAAGCACACTTGGCATCATCAAACTCCACAAAACATAGCACTTTAGCTTTATCCCCAGCCTGTATGCAGGGTTTCCATAAACCATGTTAAAAGTTCTCGACAGACATATCAGACCAGACAACCATTTTTCAAATTTTGCACGCGCACACAGAAAAAGGTAACAACAATGCATTCTAGATCAAAGGAGCTTATCATCTGCCATAAAGGACTTGTATGTGAAAATTGATGGAACCTATGAAATCTTATCAGAGCCAAAAAAAAAATTAAAAAAAAAAATACAATATAATATAATCTTAGAACAATACTCATCCTTTACAAAATTTAAAAAAAAAAAAAGTTTATTCTACACTATATACACTAATTACACCCTTAAAATGAACATTCTTTGAATATAAATGGACTATCACGTTTCTGCATATTGATTAAATAAATAATAAATGTAAACAATTATGAAAGAGTGTCACGTTTTTTTTAATTATACTGAAGATAGAGGTAACAATTCAGATGAGCATTTCAAATATGGTTATGAAAGAAAATTTCTAATAATTCTGGAGAGAGATAATAGTTGTCTCTTCTCTGCCCACCGGTTGGGTTGGCAAAAGGCTTCGAGAAGCAATGGAATAACTAAAGTAGACAACTATAATATTTTTCTGTTTGAAAGGAGACTAGAATGACAACTAATTAAGACTAATTCAATAACCAACGCCATGACCATGCATGAAAAAGGGTAGTAATCACCAACTTGAGAATTTCACCTGCATTGATCAGATTTTTACCCACTGTGCAAGGGATATTCATACCAAAATAAATGCAGACTAATTAAGCTGGTATATATAGCATCTGCAATCCCAACCACATTGGAACTATGATAGGATGAAATCTACAAAATATTAAAGGAAATTTGACAATAGTAGTAACACCTTCAGTAATTTCAAAACTAAAAGATACAAGAAGAGATGAGCTTGATCAATGTTAAATGAGAACAAAATTAAAGATGGTCTAGGTCTGCACGTGTAGCAAACAATGATCATAATTTGAATGGATATATGTCCACTTACCCAAATATAAAACTACTCAAGTCTATCCAAAATTACCACACATTTCTGTGTATTGAATGGACACATGCGCCTCCACAAAGAAATCACTGAAAGCCTCAACAATGATCTGCTACAGTTTGGTGCCAGTGCTACAGGACAGGGAGCCAAGGGTATTCAGGAAGATGAAGCCAGGGGCTTTTACAGGAGCAAGAACATCCATGGTGGCAATATAGATAATGAATTTGAAGAGATGGAAACAAAAGAGAAGTTGGTGATACGAACAAGCATGTACACTAAGAGAGAGAAGATAACTGGAAAGGACTAGAAAAAAGAGAAAATGGAAAAGTTGTGACGCCATACATGAAGCTGTGAGCTGATGAAAGAAATCTAAAGCTTAGATGAGTGAACTTATTATACAATCGGCTTGAGCATTTTGGTCAATGGTTGAATTTGGCAAAGGTTAATAGGCTAGATATACCATCTAAGCAGATTGTGATAATTGGTGTCAAAGTAGGCTTAACCTTGGGCATAATAAGATGCTCAAAAAGGAATGCTTGTTTGATGGTGGAACCACAAATGAACCTCTCGTGCCATCTATTAGGGATGATTCCAGGCCATGGATTGAATAGTATCTCCTACAAGGATGTTAAGTCTCAAGTTGGGAAGGTTATGAAACCCTAATTAGATCCACATTGAGAGTTATGGTCTATTGAAAGAGATTTATAGCTTAAGATGAATGAAGTACTACTAACTTGGCCATTTTCAGCTAGTAGTTAGACAATAGATTAGATGATACAATACACTCAACGATGACAAATTCTTGAGTTAAACAAATAAATCGAGTACAATTCAAGTATGTTGTTTTTGCTCCTCTCGCTAAATTATATAGCGCTTGAATAATCTCATAATTCAAATATGTAGTCCTAAATAATCTCAATTTTCAGTTATTCAACAATCCCATTTACCATTACCTAGATAAAGCTGTTTGGAATTCTGTCTTCAATTTCACCATGGTGACTTTAGAATTGGAATGAGAATTAATAGACCCTCCAAAAAGAGAGGCGTAAAGGGTAAAAGGATACCTAAGAAAACTCTATAAACATGACAAAGCTGTTTAAGTTATTTGAATATACAAATATATATTTCCATACAGCTTAATGGAGGAATAGGACTAGTTTGGCTGATCCAAAGAGTTGGGACAAACACTAGACACAGATAATGGATTGTTCACAGGAATATATAATTGAATGCTTTAAATAAAATTAATTCAAAGATTAATGATAATGATTAACCATAATCTAAAATATATAATAATTCTAAACCACTCCATATAGACTTAATTTGCATGAAGTTGAAATTTCGATTATTTTGAACAAGCATAATCTAATTGAAAAATTACAACATATCTATAAATAAATATAAATATCAAATAGCTATCAAATTTATATTATTAATTATTATAAATACTACAAATATTTGAATGCTTAGAATAAAATCAAATTTAAACATTGTTGTTAAAAGATTAACATTTAAGAATAATTTTAAATATATAGTAAATTCTAAAATACTTAGAATAGACTTTAGCTTCCATGGAGTTGGAACATTCTATTATTTTCAACAATCATAATCTAAATGATAATTTGTCCAATAAATTTATAACACAATAAAAATAAATTAAAATATCAAATAAATGTGAAATCTCTACTAGTAATGAATGTAAAACATTTTACTCGCATGTTACTATAAATTAGATATTTCCATCCCCCACTCCACCCCTCAAAATTTAGAACTATTTAATTTGTCCCCAAAGTCTAAAAGTTCAGTTACTCCATATTAACATTTATAAGTTGTTAAATTTTACAAGATAATATGGGGTAAAATAAGAGTTAGGGGGTCATATATATTAAAAAAAACAACTAGTAGTGATTTATCTATGCAATTATCCCAACTAAAATTTATGTAGACACCAGAATGTTATACATCAAACTATGCACACATCTAACCTCTGAAGCAACAGCTTATATTGCATGATACATATGAAACGGTAAAATTTATGTAAGGTGCACTGTGTAAGGTGCACTGTGTGCAATCTCGTATTAGCCTAATGAAGACCACGGAACACTTAGTTTCCAAAATCTATATACAGAGAGAATGCAATAATGTCGTATTTCTTTGTAACATTATTGGTAAACACAACATCAATGGAGATTGTGAATGGGCTTTCAATAAACTTTTGAAAGTTTATTGAGAACAAAGTATGTTCATCTGTAAGACTACTCAAACATGCCCACCATTATGCTCAGAGTAATTTCTTATTTAACAGCTTTGGAATTTTAATAAAGTAAGACTCAAGTCAAAAAAAAAAAACATACCCCACGAGGTTCCTTGTGTAGAACTCGAATTTCCTTGAACCCAATAAATGGGCGAAATAGATCTTTGGAGATAAATTTAAGAATTCTTCAAAAAAAAAAAAAATAGAACCATGATAATGTAATATAAAACAACTAGCAGCAGTAAGGATACGGGACACCTCTCTTCTTGTGCAATCAGTAGGGAGACAATCGACAAAAAGAATGTTAGACTCTTCCGGCAATTGACCATTGGTCACAATGTCATGATTGATGTTTACTGAAACATCTCGTGCTAAAGCTGGATCTACCAAAGGACTAAATGTTCTATCACCATCTCCAGCTGATAATCTACTGAACTTGCTTGAAGCATGAGCCCCCATTCTAGTATGATCATCGAGCCCATGATTTGTGGATCGCGCTGGTAACATCTGAATGAAATCCAATCATGATAGCATTAGAAAAAGATCTACTAAAAAAGTATCAAGTCAATACTAGGTGAGTCCCTACATCACTATGTAGTAAATCAGGTCTTTTCTGAGAGTCACTTAAGCTCCACGTCGGATGAGAAGTTGCAGAAGGTGTGTTGAATTGCATATAAGATGGAACAGCAGCTCGTGCATCTATCATAAAAAGAGCAGGAAATCAGTTTATAGAAACTAGAAACTACAAACATTATCACTAATATCGGTGTATGTGTATCAATGCATTGTACACAATTTGCAAATACATAGGCACAACTAAAAGAGACTTTGCGGTTAACAATAAGTTGCTTGCTCAAGTTTAATTTTGTATATACAAAAATTTCTTCATATTGAGCACTTCTCAATCACAAACTATGCTGAAAATTCAATTCAAGTTTTGTTCATTGAAAACCTAGTTCAAGCTCAAGTGATGAGGTTGAGCTCTTGCATAACCTGGGCTCATATTCATGCTCAAGGTTCAACCAACTAAAAAAAATTAACTCGCATGGGAGTTTAACAGTTTATTATCATAACATACCAAGGAGTGTCAAATTTTAAAATGATACAATACTAATCAACATATGCTATGTAGGAGATAGGCGAGCCTAGCTTTGCTGATTAGTATTGAGTTTCAAAAATTTATCATAATAACACATTCTAACCATGCCGCTTGACAAAGAAGGAATTCTAAATGTATTGGAATAAGTATTAGATAAGAAAGAGATATCGATGAAAATATCATTAATAGAAAGACGAATGGAAAAAAATAAAGAGAAATATCTGGAGCCTTGTGTGATCGTCCAATCACCTTAAAATAAAAGGAAAATTTTATAAGATTGTTGTACAATAAACTACACTTTATAATAGAAAGTGTTGGGCTATTAGAAAGCAACAGTTACAAAAATTTAATATAAAAATGAGAATGCTAAGATGAATTTGTGGAGTTACTAGATAGAATAAATGATAGACAATTAAGTTTAGCTTCAATAGTTAATAAAATAAGAGAAAGTACATTGATATGGTCTAAGTATGTTCAAATACAAGAGTTGAATCTATTATAGAAGTAAGGCATAAGGAAGACCAAAAAACATGTTATAAAAAATATATTAATTAATTAATACAAGGATAAGATTCACAATTGGGACAAACTCAGCTTGAGGTTGACGATCATAATAATGAAGATAAGATCAAAAATGCTTCTATCTAGAAGCAAGTAATTGTAGCTCTAAAACTAGAGAAAATAAGTGTGAGGTATATATAGTTAGACAAGTAAGAATTAATTAAAGTTGAAGGTGAGGGATAAAGGTAGACCAAAGAAAACTTCAATCGTGATTAAAAATATTTAAGAGATATAATTATTATTTGTGATATAATAGAGTTTAATGGAGGTATGAGATGGATAAGCACACCCCAACTAGTTGGTATTAATATGACTTAATGATGATAATGAAAAATTAGGCTTAAGAGCCTATATATATATAAAGATAGGTAGACACTGAATATATGGATTCTTTCTTACGGTTGGCGTTCTATGTAAGATCATATCACTCGTAATGCTAATTCTTTAAATTTGCAACAAATATAAAAGTTGATGTTCATGAGGTTTTGGTAGCAAAAGGTCATACGCTGACCCCGGGCGCCCCACACGACCCAGGTTTTGATGTTCATTAGGTTTTGATTAGTATGTTGGGTGTAAAATCCTCACACAACCCTCAATCATTTGCATTCAATGTTGGGACCAGCACTGATGGTGTTTAAATTTAAGTTTTTCAACCCTCAAAGGTGTTGGTACAATTGTCCCCGGGTCAAGTTAACCATGTTGACTGGTCAAGCTTGAGTCTTAGTTTTGATGTTTGATAATGTACAGGGAGATTGTTGGTGCAATCGTCCTTGGGTCATGTTGACCGTTTGACTAAGCTTGAGTTGGTTAAAGCTGATAGTTCGATGCTTGACAATAGATGGAGATTGTGTGTGCAATTGTCTATCTAGGAGATTGTCGAACAAAAGTCAAGTATCTGGTGATCTGGTCAACCTTGAAAGTCCTAACTGGAGGTTAGAAATGGGTAAGTCCAATAGGAAGGTTGGCAAAAGAAAATCTAAGTGGGTCAGTGTTGACCGGACACTTGGTGTGAAAAGATCTAGTGAGTGAAGCAAGGCTGGTGAAAATCCAGGTTGAGTGAAGCTAGGTAGGAGGAAATCCAGGTGAGTGAAGCCTGATGAAAGTCCTTGTGAGTGAAGCTAGGTAGGAGGAAATCTAGGTGAGTGAAGCCTGATAAAAGTCTTGGTGAGTGAAGTCAGGCAGTGTAAAATCCCGGTAAGTGAAGTTGAAAAGTCCTAGTGAGTGAAGTTAGGCAGACTGGAAGTCTGGTGAGTGAAGTCAGGCGGTGAAAATCCAGGTAGGTAAAGGTTGACCGGACACCTCGTGTTTGGTAAGTCCAAGTGGGTCAAGAAGACCAGACACCTGGCACGAGATGATAAGTCCAAGTTGGTCAAGGTTGACCAGACACTTGGCACGTAGAGAAAAGTCCAAGTGGGTCAAAGGTTTGACCGGGCACTTGGCGACAAGTCCTAGCAGGTCAATGTTGACCGGATGCTAGGCAAGATGGAATTCCAATTGGTCAAGGTTGGCCGGTTGAGCTTGACTTGAATGCTCAAGTCATGGTTGGCCAATCGATTAGGCCAAAGTCAATCGATCAGCTGATTGATTGGTGGACCGATCAACTGATCGATCCAGTCATTCCCAATTGATCAGCTAATCGATTGGGCGACTTTTCTCGCAAGTTTCGCAAGTGCACAAAAGCCGGCTGGATCGATCAGCCCAGTGCCTCCGCAATCGATCAGTTGATTGATTGGGGTTGTGTTTCTTGCGGCGCGCGAAGACACAGAAAACCTCGGAATCAATCAGCTAATCGATTGAAGCCTTCAATCGATCAGCTGATCGATTGAATTATTATCGTTACACAGGAGGTTTAAAAGACATGCATTTAGTGCGACGTCGATACTTCTCTCTTCTCCTCTTCTTCTCCCGCGATTCATGGTCAATTCTTGGAACTAAGTGATATTGCACTTTCTACCTTCAAGAGGCGTTCAAAGTAAGAAAAGCTCAAGGAAATCAAGGTTCTAAGTGTAAAGTCGTGTTCGATTTGTACTTAGGATTTGATTTCTTGTTTTGAGTTGTATTCTTTTGTTTGGAGTTGTAAGAGGTTTCTCCACCTCCGGTTGTATCCGAGGAGTTATTTTCTTAGTGGAGGGTGAGTGTCATGCGGATCCTTGATTAGTCACATCTTCTCAACAAATAAGTACGATTTGATTTGTAATTTAAATTAGAACTACTCCTCTATCTCCGGTAAGATTGTCAAACAAGATTTTCCGTAACAAGACTTGCAATCTGATTCATCTAATATGGACACATAAAGAGGCCTACAAATATATTTCAGAATTGCAATAATTATGTGTCATCTGCAATCGTGGCACATTAATGCAACCAGATTGAGCGTACACAAGATCTTCAACTGGTCAGCCACTCTGGTGATCACTTGATCTAATCTCACCCTTTATCAAAAAGGAAAGCAAAAAAACTTTATTCGCAATCACTTCTTTCTTGGAATTGTTTTGTCTTGACCAATAAAAATGACTCGAGCGCATTTCAGGCACCTATCCTTCGACACGAACCATCCAGTTTCAGAATGCCGATTCTGTTTCCTTCCATCCGAATCTCTGGTCCATCCCAACAAACACATCAACGCCAACGCACTTGTTCCCGAATTACCTGTGTTGCATCATGCACGTTGCACTAGCCATATAAAGCATCGCAATCATAATGCCCATCCTTTATATGTAACAAACAAAATCAAATTTTTCATAACTAAATTCTAAATAAAGAAAAGCCTAAATCTGTGGCCAGATAAAGATCTAGAAAACTCAAGCTTGAACCCTGCCGTCTTAAAAAATAATCCAGGTTCAAAAACCTCTCAGCCCAATTACCATACTACCAGAAATGGCCTCGAGTAGCGCAAAACCGCAATTTTGCGACTTTAATCGAGACAAGGCAAGCCAAACGCAATCATGAGCCGGTATCAACCCTAAGCCCAGACCCGGAAGAAGACGACGGAAGACTCTCACCTGTTTCCCAGGTCACGAGACATTGACTTCCCGAGCCCCCAATCCATATCGCCAGACAGCAATCCGTTAGCTGCTCTAGTCCATTACGAAGGAGAAACCGACCAAGGTGATGGCGATCCAGGTCCCCTAGCTAGCTTCCGTCGCCCACCCTCTCTCTCTCTCTCTGTGCTCGAGGTGTCGCTTCTAAAAGCCTCGATCGCCGGGCTTTTGGAAATTTCTCGTGGCCGAAAACGGCTGAAATGACCAAAATGGCCCTGGCATCGTTAAGTTGCACCTCGGTTAACAGCCAGAGCAAACTTAACGACGCAGCCATTGAGCGACACGTCAGCTATTTGCAGGATATCAATTGCGTGGTTCACACTTCAGAGCATACGATAAGCGGTGTGCTGACTCCGAGTTCCACGTCAAAGGGCAGTTTCGGAATAGAAAAACTATGCCCTTTCCACGCAAAACTATGAATCTGGTAATTAATTAGTGAATAAACACCAGCTTTTGCCAGAATTACGGATTAATAAAAATTAAATTAAATTTTAATTTTATTGTTTATAATTAAAAAATACTTTTTAAAGAAAATAAAAATTAAAGGCTTCGGAGTTATTGGATTTTGGGTGGCGGGGCCCACGGAACATTTCATCGGACATTGAAGAAAAAAGTTGAGGGGCGATTCCGTGACCGTCGATCCCGCAGCGTCGATGACATGGCTGAATTATAACCGAACGCGGAGCGGTGGGGCCCGACTGCTGCGGTGCTGCCGCTTTATTTTCTCACCTTTTATTTTTCGTTTTTTGTCTTTTTAACTGCCGCGAGCCAGCGATTAATAGAAAGCACGTGGAGCGGGGCCCGCGTACACATGGAAGGTCTCCAGGCATCCACGTTGCACGACCCTGGCTTCAGCCACCAGGAGCCCGTGTCACGCAAATGGGCCCTCTGGCAAGCACGTGATGTATCACGTGAGCTGAACAAAATTAGCAACCTTCAACTTTGGGTTCAATTGAATTTAGTTAGCCATGTCAAACACCAAACTTCGATCACAAATCATATAGAGATGTTAAAACAAATCGATCAAGCCATACGCAACTTAAGCGATATCAACCAATTCTTATAATATATTAGATTAGAGAAAAAGTTTACAAAACGATGAGTTAGACCCATAGTTTCTAGGATCACATGGTAAAAGATGAATACGTTCGTCTCAGTGCCCCCTGTCAATCGGTTTCAGGACCAACATGGAGGAGGTAAATCAGGAGTGGCTACTAGCCATAAGTGTAAATGGTCAAGACATGGGGGAGATATATGCTCGGACGCGCTAAGATTCGACCTCTAGACTTTATATGACAAGCTCTCATACTTTAACCATCGCACCGCCTCGAGGGGATATAGTTTGTAGGATCACAATCCTATATAGGATCGATTTAGGATCAGAATTAGATTGATTAGGATTGAATTGTAGAAATATATGATCCCAATTGATCCAATTCTAACCCTAGCAGACTCGTGCACATCTCCGACGCCACTAAGGCCAACACCTCCCGACCTCCCTGTTAGGACCTTGACCGTCGGCTAGAGGGGGTGAATAACCGATCCACCCCACTACGCACTTCTTCCTACACTTGTTAGTATGCACGGTGAAAATACAAGAAAAATACTAACAAAAGAAAGACAAATACACAAACGTTAACTCGTTCATTTACGAGGTTCGGAGATAACTTGCTCCTACTCCTCGACGTGTTCGTAAGGTGGACGAACCTTGTGATCCTTCGGTGGAGCAAGCCCTGGAACTCCGTCTATCTCGTGTCGCTCCTTGTGGGTGGAGAAACGCCACAACGCTTACGAGTCCTCTCGGATACTCACGCACGGTAGACAACTATTTGGTAGTTCACCACAACCAAATTCGTCAAACTAAACCAAGCATGCACCCTTGGTTTATATAGGCAATCAGCCCACTACAAAAGTTGATTTGCCCGTTATCAGTCACCTAGTCTATGCACGAGGCGACTGATCACCCAACGGCTACTCAACGGCTAGCCAAATGGCTAGTTTCCACTTTGCACCAGTTGCCTGGTCGAGAGACCAATCGCCTGGCGATTGGTCCACACTGGTCCACTCGACCAATCTTTCTGTGGACTCCCGTTTTTCACCTAAAATCCTTACCAGTCACCTGGTCACAGTACCAGGCGACAGATACAGCCCTAAACCTAGGATTTTCACCCCGAGTACATTCCCTCAGCACTCGTCCTCGCCCGACCAACCTAACCTAGCCTTTAGCCATCTTCCATCAGCCTTGCGGCCCTCAGATGCCTCCCCATCGTTCGCGCCTTGCCTTCTAGATGCTTCAATCGGTCTCGGTCCTTGTTGTCGAGTCTTCCAATGCCAAGTCACACTTGCGCTTACGCCGCCAAGGCTCCTCCTTGGACTTATGCAACCAAGCCTTTACTTGGACTTTCCTCCTTTACCAAGATCACACTTGAACTTCCTCGTTGTACTTGTATTCTGCACACTCACAAGCATACATCAAATACAACAATAATCTTAACTTAAACCTTTGCCCAAACATCAAAACCTAAAGTACCTAGATTGCTCCAACAATCTTCCCCTTTTTGATATTTGGCAACCTATTTAAAGTTAGGGAAACAAATACCAACAATAGCATGCAGGTGATTAAACTATCTACCAAGGCATAAATCATCGAATCTATCCTTAGGCTCTCCCTTTACCTAAGCTCCCCCTTGAGCTACGATTTTCCTTGCAAAGATCAACTCCCCCTTTGCCAATCAATAAGTAATCACTGCCCCTTTACCTATGCTCCCCCTTGAGCTAGGATTTTCCTTGCAAAGGCATGTTGATTTTCCCACTTAAACCCAACATTTCTCTCCCTTTGCCATACATCAAAAAGAGCTCCAACAATATCTCAATTATTGGACTCTTTGATCCCTAATGATCATAAACAATCATGTATTAATCCCCCATAAGATTACCTACATGTTTTCCTTCCAATTGGTCACAGAAACATGTTGAACCCACTTTCAGCCATGTGCCAGGCGACTGATCTCTGCATCAGTCGCCTGGTGCGCTTGAATCCGAAATTTCAACCTTCTGAACTCAATTTCAGAAATGCACTAAAAATTTCACAGACATCCAAAAATTCCCTAATTTTGTGGAGAGGTCTGTTTTACCCATGTCTACTTAGGAAAAATACATGTAAAAATATATCCTTCATGGATCCCAAGATTGATACAAAACCTAAAACTATCTAAAAGGTTCAATGAAACATTGACTCAAAGTTCTAGTTTTGGTTCCCTCTTGATGTTTCTGTCAATACTAAACCTCAATACTTCCCTAGCATTTGTTTATATGGCAAAAACACATCAAAAACTATTTTTCATGCAATATGATCCTAAATCATATTTTCATGCATGAACTACCCTTTTAATGTGCCAATCCTCTAGGTTTGAAATTCAAATCTATCTCCAAACTTTTGACACATGTAACTCTCATCACACTCAATCTCATAGGCTCCTTGATCCTGTCTAAAATAGGGAGGATGACACCGGGGAGTTCTCTATCTCACAGGTGGAAGATGAGAGCTGATCTGGACGATGAGGTGGCACTC
>JBAMIE010172226.1:0-27652 GCA_037177295.1 Kaempferia parviflora | reverse complement strand
AAACAAGCTGGCCAAAGACAAATGACTGAGCGACTGGCCAACTAGTCTGACCGAGCCGACTAGCCAGTTCGATCGATTTGAAGGGCGCTCGGCTAGACAAGCGACCCGCCTGAATGAGTGGATTGATTGTAAGGACAGTAGAGACTTCCCTGTCCTATCACTCCACCTACCCTCATTGACGCCTAGCATACCAGTTGTTAGAAGTTAGATGTCAAAGGATATGTTGTATCCTCAATGTACAGCCGAAACTCCTAAAGTTTGACAAGACACAAAAACATTATGCACATATGAGGAAAGGTGTCAGAGTGTTAGAGACGGTTTACTCTTTGCATGAGATGCATTGATATGCAAAGAGATATATAAAACTCACATTATAAATAAGGGTCATCAACCTGCAATGTATGTATGCACATAGACTTATACGCTCCTTACTTTTATTGTTCACTTCCTATTTTCGAGCAACGTCGTTGACTTGAGCGTCATAGTATCAAAATTGGGAATCTTTCCCTGGCTCGGTCTCTAACGTTCTTTCCTTATTATTTCTCCTTTGGTGTGTATGGACTAGTAGGTTAGAACACCTCACCTCGCCTCGCCTCCAAAGTCTCCGCAGAGTAAACCTCAATGCCACATTAAATCTACGTGTCCTAACTTCCCTCCGCTCCAGTTTTAAACCGGCACATTATCAAAATTGAGTAGTTCTGCTCAATTTGCCATCCTTGTAAGGGCATGCTAATCTTTCATGTATATATGGTTGCAATTTCGACAAAATAGGGATTTAATGCCGACATAACCAAATTATTTGTCTTGGTGACTGAGATAAACAACACTATTGCTGTAGACACATCCTTTGTCACGACATGTCTAGATCAGCCTCTTCTTGTGAAAGTACCCCTTTAGGTGCCGCAGCTGCAAAGCCGAAGACAAAATGCACACAGCGACAGACATCAAACTGAACAACGCAACCCTGTAGTTCGCCTTCTCACTATCATCCTTCATTTTTTCTCCCCTGCAGATTCCATAAACCGAAACGCTAAGTCCATGAGTCGCATGCACTCAAATTAATGGCAAAGTCGAAACTAAATTAAGCACTCAGATCACAGTACTGTTCTTACTTGCCGACCAGACGCAGCATCCGTTGATGGATCAATTTCGCATACACCACCACCTTCCTTAGCCCAAGCTCAACACCCTTTGGAAATTCACAAACAAGTTAAGGTAAGAATTAATGAATTTAAACACGAATCCCAACTCATAACGCATCATGCATGCCTCAAGGTTTTCCTTCTTGGCAATGGCTTCCCAGTCCTCCGCAGCAAAACCGATCTTCCAGTCGATGTTAACGCCTGCTTGAATGCTCGTGTTCTCAGTATTATCCAGCGTGAAACAGAGTTTGTAGGTGCCTTGCTCACTCGCGGTGAATCCAAACTGGCCCGTTGTCATATTTTCTTGATGGTGAAGGGTGTTCTCCGACGGCGAAGTCACCTGGAATTGAAATAGCTTTAGAATCTAGAAATGCCCATAAAATCGATGTCGCGGGCTTTCACCTTGACGGAGACGGTGGGCGTGACGTCGGACTTGTTCTCGCGGGCGACCGCGTACTCGGCCAAGGTGAGGACGCCGGCGTCGAGATCCTCCCAGATGCATTTGGTGCCGTTCGGCGCCGGCAGGCTCAGCCACAGCGCCGCCGCCGAGGGAGCCTTGACCAGTACGGCCAGTAGCCAGGTCGCCAGCAACAGCATTGTGCCTGCCGTTTCGTCCATTTTTTGTTGCTCCCTTAATTCTGGATGCATCGCATTAGTAGTTGGATTTGGCTTAATAACTCCAGTTAGATTGTAATTAACTGCGGGCATTTAATTCTTTTTTCGGTTTTGGATTTAATTAAATACACCATTAACTCTTCTTCTAATCTGGTTTCCAAATTTCGTAAAGAAATTAAAAATCTAATCATTCTCTTTTTTTCCATTTACATGCTTATCCAGAATAAAAATAAATAAATGACTTTGTATGGATCACCACATGGCACATGCTTATTGTTATGTATTTATACGTGAAGCTGACACGGCGGAGGTGGACGTGCACGATCGAGACGTGACACCCTACGCCAAGTCAAGCAAGCACGGATGATGCATAGTAATCTGATAAAAATAGAGGTCTCCATTTGCATTTTTATTCGATCAGATTTTATATCTTTATCTCTCTGTCTATTATTAAAAAAAAATAAATCAAATATTTATATAATATACTTTTAATATAAAAATAGTTAATAAATTTTATAAATATATATATAGGGATATTTAGGTTAAATATCAAATATCAATAATCCTTTCATATTCCCCTCAATTTTAGATTGGATATTGAATTTTAATTTTTTTATTAAATTTTGATGCAGTTATCGTCCCTAATTTATTAAATTAGATTGGCGGGTTTATAACGTTAACGAGCAAGTATGATATTGGTTGACGAGCAAAGCATACACTGGATAGCGACTAACGAGTGGGGCCCGGCAAGCCTGTCAATTGCAACACGTCTCTATAACGAGTACCATACGCGTATTCGTCTCCCGAACAAACCATGCAGCTCCACTGGAGCGCCACATTGCCATTTTTTCCATTAACATACACGTGTTTTTTTGGCTTTGATGCCTGAGTCCCTGTACATTTTAAAATTGCAGATTCGTTATCATTTTTTTTATTTTAATTGCTAATTCAAGCAAGCACCGCCACTAGCCCTGACAAAAAAATATCTCGGTGTCTAACGTTGCGGGCCCCATCGTTAGGGCTGGGATCTTTAGACAGATTTAAAGCTACCCAAAATTATAGACATTATTGATACTTAAATGAATAAAAAAAAGTGAGTCAGCGAAGAGAATAATAAAAAAGTTGGAAGTGTAAGCAAAATTAAGAGGTGAATATTGAAATATCTCGTTTTGAAGGATTCGATATGCAAATTTCGCCGAGGATATATAAAAACAAGAAAAAGGCAAGCTTTATTCACGACTCCCACATTCCTTTCCTTTCCTTTCCGTCGTTGGTAAAAAGTAAGGCACAGTGGAAAATAAAAAAGCAACTCCGATTCCGACGCCAAGCGGCAGCTCCAGCGCCAGCACTAGCGGCGGAAGAACAAGGCAAGAAGAAAACAACAGAGCGGGGAAGGTAAAGCCGACGTCGTGCTTGAAACGAAACAAAGACTCGGAGATATATGGGGATAAAATTGTGGGGCAGAATCGTTGGATGGAATCCGGTCTGTGCGTCGTGACGGAATCGATGCCTCTTTCCACTTGTTCTGCTCAGTTGGGAGCTCTAGTCCTTTTTTGGTTGGAAAATTCTTGATCCTTGGAGCGTCCTGTTGGCGTTTTTTCGCTTCCGGATTCGCCAAGCTGGTTTCTCATTCTTTGGCTTCCAATTTCTCGGTTACGTCCTGGATGCTTGTTCCGTGCGGTTGGTGCTGCTCGTTTTCATATTTCTAGAGCATCCGGAGGGAAGTTTGGGGTGCGAGTCTCACCGAGGTAGGGTTTCGATTTGCTCTTAGCACTTTATATTTATCTGTGGTCTGATCGGTTTCTTCGAGTTCATGGGCGAAAGTGATTAAAGAATGATCCTCTTTGTGAGGCGAATGTAATAGATTTGAGTAAGATAGTACTTTATTCCGTTAGGACCTAAGCTCGTGGATATATGAAAAGTGTAGTTTAGATATTTTTAGTATCTTTGATGATAACTTGAACTGAAGCATTGCATTTCAATGGGAGGGTGAATTGATTTGCAGGGTGAAAGGCTTAATATATACGTAATAAGTTTCCTTACTATTTCCACACACAATTTGGAGATCAGGAACCTCAATTCAGTTAAGATGAGGTTCAGATTTTGTGGTGATGCGGATTTCTTGGAAAGGGTTGCTTTATTATGTGGAAGCCATTTTCAAATTGATGTTCTCCCGTTTGTCTTTGATTACACTTCTTAAGGTTAAGGTTAACAGGGCGTGTTGTCCAGATTTTGTCTATCAATTTTCAACATTGAGATATTTCTTATACTCAATGCCTTACTTCCGCAGCTGTGTTGTTCGGAGCGAATGACATATCATTTAGAATTTTGAATAGGGAAAATACCCAAATAGGACCTCTACCAATGAAAGATTATGAGTTCTGATACTGTCACGGTTTTAAAAAGTCTTTGCTTAGGCTTTCTATAAGGTTGTCTAGGCAAATTTTGAAGGGAATTGCATGGAAATCACATGTGGCTGCATATGGCATATGCACTCTGCATGTACTGTTAAAAAACCATATTTAGTTTGCTCAAGTCTATTTAAACAATCAAATTTACTTAGACCCATAAATTTTCCTATTCAATATCCTGTGAGTGTTAACTTGATAAATATGTTTGACATCAATATAAATATTTCTTTAAAATTTTCAATACTGATGTGCATATGCTCTTGCATTCGCCTATGCGATATAAAATGAGTCCATTGCATTACCACCTACTTAAACTCTTGAATCCTTGTGTCCCTTGTTTAAAAATACCCAAATTAGTCCCCTTCTCAGCCCTTTCTACTAAAATACCCTTCTCAGTCCATGTAGGCAATTCTTCTTGTATAGACTTTACTGGTGAATCTATTGTTGGATTTGTGAATGTCAACATTCAGGTTCCACTTAGAGGTGTTAGAAATGGAACGTTAGAGCATACAAAAGCTAATATGTGATTTCATTGGTTATTTAAATATGTCAACCACTTTCAAATCTTAATATGGATTTTGTATATGTTTAGTTGGATGTGTTGGCCAAATATGATTTTACTATCCATTGTTTTTTCCAGCCCTAAGAAAGATTAATTATGCACTTCACCACGCAGAGCATACATGAGTGGGTGAATGCGATGGTACCCTTGTACTGTGCCTTATTATTGTTCTCGTTTCCCATTTTCAATTATGCAGAGATTACTATCTAGCTTTTAGACTCAGAAACTTTTTTGCCACTGTTTGTTTAATGCTGAAACTGTCTTGCAGTCTCATATATGGAGATCTTTGCTTGTGGTTTTATCTTATCTTGATGCTTTTTCATGTAGATCTTAGTCGGGAACATAAGATGGCAGGTTTGAATATGAGCCCTGAGCTTGATGGAAGGTGAGATGTTTTTGCCCTTGTTTCATCTACCTAGATATTACATTACTTGCTCTCATCTTTAACAACACATCTCTACATTCTAAGATGGTTGTTGTTAGAGTCTTCTTGATAAAAGCATCAAATTAGACAAGTTTATGCTCTTCTTATCTTCTATTGAAATTTTATGTCACTTGCTTGCTAGCTATGGTGAGAAGGTACTCTCAAATGGTGATGTCTATGTTGGAAGTTTTGATGGTTTGCTTCCTCATGGGATAGGAAGATATACCTGGTCAGATGGAATGATATATGATGGACAATGGGAGAAAAGCAAAATAACCGGTAGAGGAAAGATATATTGGCTATCTGGTGCAACATATGAAGGTGAATTTTGTGGAGGTTTTCTCCATGGTTCGGGTACTCTTTTCGGACTCGATGGTTCCGTCTATAAAGGTTTATGGAGGATGAATAAACAACATGGAAAGGGAGTTAAAACTTATTCTAATCTAGATGAATATGATGGTCTGTGGAGGGAGGGTTGCCAGGAAGGTCTTGGCACATACAGATGGTGTAATGGCAATACTTATACTGGAAATTGGAAGGCAGGAAAGATGTATGGTAAAGGGGTTATGAAGTGGGCAAATGGTGATATATTTTATGGTGATTGGTCAGATGGATTAGAAAATGGCTCAGGCTGCTACAAATATGCGGATGGATCAATTTATATTGGAATTTGGAGTAAAGGATTAAAGGATGGACATGGAACCTTTTTCCCTCCTGGAAGCAAACTACCTAATGAACTTAGATGTCCAGAATCTGTTCCGTATGATAATATGGCACAAAGGCTTTTCCATTCTGCATTATACAGTGCTGAAGCATCAGTGAGCAAAAAGCCCTTTAACGGAAGATGTAAAATCACTAGATGGAGCACACTTGGTTACTTCCATAAATCAAAGCGAATATCACATAGGCCATCATCTCTTGGAGTCTGGAACATCGACACTAGTTGTAGCAATTTGTCAGAGAGCACATCTCATACACAGTGTTCTTCATCTGATGAAGGTCAACATGTACTTGTAGATGCCTGTGTTGTAGCATATAATAGAGAGTACATGCAAGGAGTACTAATAACCCAAAGCATTAGTCATTATGATTTTGAAAAATCTCGAAGAAGTAAAAAGAGCTGGAAAATGAAGCAACAATCAAGGGGACCTGGTGAAAATATTTACAGAGGTCACAGGAACTACTATCTGATGCTAAACTTGCAACTTGGAATTAGGTAAATATCTTATAGTGAGCTTGAGAACATTGTACATTCTGCTTTTTCATTCCTTATCTCCTTCATTTTGTAGTTGTGTAACTCATATTGCATCAAACTATTTGCCAATCATTTTATTGGATTACTCTGTGCTTTGAAGTGAATTTATTCTGATGATAGAGAAATTTTTAAAGAATTTAGTAGGTTTATTTCTATATAGGAATTCAAAACAAACCTCTTGCCTATTTATTAGTGTATGTAGATTTGGTTGAGCTGAGTTTTTATATATTTTGGTTGAAAAGCTTGTGCAAATAAATATTCATCACATTGAGCCATCTAGAGTGTTTTTTCCTCCCTCACCCAGTTGACATCCTCCCATTGAAAAGAATGTGAATCAAAATAGTGAAAAAGGAGAATCTGAATTGAACTTGATTCAAATGCTTATGCACAAACAATTAGCTTAGTGATGTTACCAAGGTTTAAAATCTTGTTCCAAGCCAGGCTTCTCTTGGCATGAACGAAATGTGCCAACGCTACATCGGGTATGCCAACATGTGCTGGACATAACAAATTAAGAGGAAGGAATTGGGGAGGAGAAGAGGAAGAAAATAGAAGGAGAGGAGAAGATGCAAAAATCCAAACCCTAGTCCTTCTCACGGTCGCTTCGTCTAGCTTGAGATAGCCTCGAGTGAAAGCTCCAACATTGTCGTGGTATCTCACCCATGTTGATCGGCGTAGAACAAATAAAAAACGTGGATCATATTAGTTATTAGCATAGTGAAGATTGATAAAATAATCATTTGATAATAAGAAAGTTAGCTTCTTTTCATTAGCATGTAAATTTCCTATTGAAATGATTCTCATGAGTTATCCTTTGTGGAACCTATCTTCCTAAGCTCTATATTTAACTTTTATTTGTTTTAATAATTATTTGCTACTGTAACCTCAATATGGAGAAACTGAGTTCTCCTTTGAAACTGACAGGTATACAGTTGGTAAAATCACACCAGTGCCTATGCGCGAAGTCCGATCCTCTGATTTTGGACCTCGAGCTAGAATACGAATGTACTTCCCTTGTATGGGATCTCAATTTACACCTCCACATAACTCCATTGGTTTTTTTTGGAAGGACTATTGTCCTATGGTTTTTAGGTAATTCAGCATCATTCTTTCTGATTCTTTATTTAACTTAAAACAATCATTTTAGACATGCATTCTAGTGATTTACATCAGGTTAGGTATTTTTTTGGTCTTCCATGTTCACGCCATGCACAAGCAGTGAGAAATAGTTCTTTATCTTGGTTTTGATGCTAGAGGTTCACCCATTTAGTCAAATATCATATAAGGAACTTTTCATGAAGCTTTCCAACATTATCATTTTGTATTTGCCCAACTTTTCCCCTCTTTCTGTATTGGAGTATAGACTTAATGACCTACATTTACAACTTTACTGGCCTCAACAAAATTACATCCATAGCCAGGGATGGAGGGACAGTTGGTGCAATGGGGGCGACTGCCCCAACTATCCCATAGGGAGTAATGACTTTTTTATTCCTACTCAATCTAGTGAATAAATTAATGTAATTTATTTTTTTTCTGGAATCAATTTCCCCTAAAAGTACTTGCCTTTGCAGGAAAAGTTACGAACAGTTACCGTACATGGTTTCATAATCTATCTTTCCTTATATATATTTTAATCATACTCTTCTTGCATTGCATTTCTGTGATATATTCCTTTTATTTGTTATATTGTAGAAATTAGAAGTTCAATCTGCCTCCTAGCCTTGTGTAAATTATAAGAAGAAGATTATGTTGATTTTTATTTTCCATCATCAAGCGATAATAGAAGTAGAGGAAAGGGTTTTCATATATTATAAGTTAGTGGTTGCACCCAATGTCCAAAGTGATTAGAGTGTCTACAGTTTATAAATTTCAGCAGACACTTGCAGGGACACAATCAAAAGTGCAGATGTTACAATTTACACCACCATTTGTTCACTCTATCATTTTTTTAAATACACAATATATCTGAATATTTGTGCCCTATAACTACCCTGTGTCTCTTTGTACTTGCTTTGTTGTGTGATTTCTTATATGCAACCTGTTCATTTGATTGCTTGAGAGTTGGTGTTCACTTTTTTCCTTAATGCAATATGTTTTCAGGAATCTTCGTGAAATGTTTAAGATAGATGCTGCGGACTACATGATGTCCATATGTGGAGGCGATGGCCTAAAGGAGCTTTCATCTCCAGGGAAAAGCGGCAGCATATTTTACCTTTCGCAAGATGAAAGATTTGTAATAAAGACTCTGAGAAAATATGAACTTAAGGTTTGAACACTCATCTATGCATTTTATCACAGAAAAAATGAAATTTATTTTCCTCCACAAGGCATTTGAGTGTTTTTTTTTTTTTTTTAATTTTCCAATGTTGCTTGCTTTGGTATCATTTAAATGAAATTAGTCACATGATGTTAAATTATCAAAATTTTGTTGTTTCCCTCTTGTCCTTGCTTTGGATTGATTGTGTAATAGATGTAAAAATGGGTATATATTCAGTGCAAAAACATTGTTATCTTTTAATTTGGCAGCATATTATACACTTTTTGTGAACAAATCCTATACAAATTGCTAGTTGCAACTCTTTTGCATAATTTCTTACCCTGAATCCTTTATCCATGATATTTTTGTTTCAAACACACAGGAGTTTCGTTCTACATGCTGCTTGATGAAGCATCAAATATGTAGTTCTGTAGTATTCTTGGGATCTAGTGCATTAATTTATAGGTACATCTCTTTTTGTTTTAGAATCAATTCTTCTATCAGTTTGGATTCAGGAAGGGATAAGGTCCAAGGTCATAAGATGCTTTCAAACTGTGTAAACTTCCAACCTAATTTGGTCTAGTTTAGAAGAATTTTTCATAGTTCCACAATGCTGCTTAAAAAAGGATTTTCTGCCATTGCTTAACTGTGACAAAGTGGATCCACTATTAGTTGTTCATTAAACCTAGTTGGAATATAAGCAATAATTTGGATAGCAACTGCATTAGCATACAATTTTCAATTTAACTGAAGGTTCTGAATTTCAACATTTAACTTGTAGATCCTGTTAAAGATGCTTCCAAATTATTATGCTCATGTTGGAGCCTATGACAATACCCTAATAACAAAATTTTTTGGTCTCCACAGACTGACTATAAAAGGGAGGAAGGTGTGTTGACAGATTTTCATCACAGTTCTACATTTCAAATGCTTTTACTGCTATTTAACACGTTGTTGTTGTAGATTCGCTTTGTTGTTATGGGAAATATGTTTCGGACAGAACTGCGAATTCACCGTCGGTATGACTTGAAGGGTTCCTCTATTGGAAGATCTACAAGCACACATAAAACTAATGGGAACACAACATTGAAGGACCTTGATTTGTCATATGTTTTTCATTTAGAGAAATCATGGCGACAGTCACTTTTTAGGTCAGCTACTTAAATTCATTGTCTTTAAGAATGATGTTTAGTATCATGTTATACTTTTTTTTCCATGGCAGAGGCAAGGAATACATCATTCACTCAAAATAGGGCCTATCCTCTTCTTCAAATAGTAGAAAGATAATGGAAAACATGAGGGAATATTTGAATTTAGATCCTGGAACATTGCTAATATTATTACTAAGTTTGCAAAGACCTTGGAAGTAGTTGTGAAAATCCTAGGTTTAAAACCTGCCTCCTCCAAATGAGGGCTTGCTCCCATAATATATAACTAAATATAAAAATTGGGCAAGCCGTTAGCCTTCCCCTTTACTCAAAAAAGGTATCCTTGCCATGTTTTATCCTTTCTATAAGATTTGCCATGTTTCATATGAATGTCATATTTTATATTCTCTCATTCCTAATAACTTACTGTTTGCATTATTAGTTGTAGTGTCATTGTCACATCACTAGCTTCTTTCTAGCTCTTTGCATATGATATTCCCCTTCTCTAAAATCTATCAATAAGTTGATATCCTTCATCTACTTGGATAAGTATTGATGTATTTCTGCCCAGGGGCAATGGTGTAATGGTTAGGCTCTCCAACGAATAATCAAGGGATCTAAAGTTCGAGTCTCAACTACGCGCATTGCAGGGGATTTTCCCTCCCATTTGGGTGGGCTTCCATCAGCGCTTCCCGATTTACCGTGGTGGCCGGTGAAAACTTCTGTGGTTGGGCCGGACACCTTCAGGATTAGTCGGTTTGAAGAGCTAGATATCTAGATTACCAAAAAAAAAAGTATTGATGTATTTATGTGGTGTCATGTCACATCACTAGCTTCTTTCTTGCTCTCTTTGAATGGTCATCCCCTTCTCCAAAACCCAACGATAAGTTGATATTTTTCAATGACCTTGATCATCATGAGAATAATCTAAGGAATTTTATTATCTAGTTTTTCTGAGAATAATATATGTATGATAACTTACGAATTCTGTAAAATTTTCTTGTAAACGAATTGGGAGGATCTTCACCATCCAAACATGAAGGCAAGTAAAATTGGGAAGTAAATATGAGATACACTTAAAGTCTGAAAAGTTAGGGAAGCTTAGTTCTAAAATGAAACGTAAATGCAACATTTCTTGCCCTACTTGGGAAATATGTCCTCCATTTGTTAAAGATACCTTGCCTTTCTTTCTTTATGCATCTCCCTTATTCTATCTGTTCAATTGAGAGTTGAGGTATTGGTTAGTCTGACAGTAGTGAAATTAACAGTGCTGGATATGTATAGAATTATTACCTTCCTGCAAAATATTTGTCAAGAAACAATTTGATACATGAAAACAAGATCCAGTATGCTAGTTAGTAGTCATAGTATGAATGGACCATTTTGTTGGAGAACTCTTCATACTATCGATGCATACAATAGTTTTTAGGTTACAAAACCTATATATGCGAGAGAAATTAGGGGACTAATTGTAAAGTTCATATACTAAGTTGTATATTGTAAAGTGACAATAATGATTTGTAAACATTGGTAGAGGGTATCAAAACCAGGTTATAGCTAGGAGTTGCTCGGATCAATTTGTGTAGATCTCCATCTACAATTGTGAGATCTCCTCCATTTTTAATTTATGGGCCAATGTTAGCCGAACACCTTAACACCTAAGCTGCTGAGATTCTTATGTCCACTCAAGGCCACATAGGAGTAGATTGATGCACAAGTATCAAACTGTCTATTGATCCCAACCTTGTGAGTATATTTTGTTGTTTCTTCTCTTGACCTTATGAGTGTCTTTTCATGTTTCTCTCTTGCTATGAGATTTTAGTTTATGTAATATAGAAACTAATTGATTACAAGGGCAACCAAACTTTTGTTCCTGTCACAAGGGCAACCAAACTTTTGGTTTATGTAATACAGAAACTAATTGAAGAAAAGACTGGCTATGGGCTAATTCAAGGAAAAAATATCCTACCAGAATCACACAAGTACCTTGTATCTCTCTATGCTCGATCTTGTTTACATCTTTTCATATTCTTTTTTGTTGTCGCTCCTCACTGACCAGGATACATTTGTGGTTTGTGATCTGCATTTCATTTCTGATTTTGAAGTTCATGATAATTTTTTTTTTTTTATATTTGCAGCTTCACAATGAATTTAACTGAGTTTATTCATGATTACATACTAGAGATAGCCTTCAACTCACTAAATTAACTTTTAAAAAAAAAAAAATTTGCAGACAAATCTCTCTAGATTGTAAGTTCCTGGAATCACAATCCATAATCGATTACAGTTTGTTGCTGGGTCTGCACTTTAGAGCTCCTGAACATTTGAAGGCATATTCAGAATCTCATAATTTACCAACAGAGAATGCAGGTTCATCAGACAATTATTGTAGGTTCTTCAGTTCTGGTATCAAAGATACATTTGTCTACTTTTTATATTCATTTATGTAATTTCATTCCCATGCAAATTGTTTGCCAGTTAGAGAAATTTTTATAGTTACTGAATTTATTTTCCTCCATTATTTAATATAAATTTTGTGCCTCATTTTCTAAATTGAATCGATGATCTTTGTTGTGGATTTTGTGGTCTAAATTAGTCAGTAAATTTTAACAACCTTTGGAATTTGACTATCCTTTAAAAAGTTCCTTCAAAACCCTAATGAAGTTTGATAATAGGGACTGCCCAATATTTACTGAATATTGGATAAAAGTACATGGATATATCACTTGCACACAACTTTTTTGAACTTCACATTTGTTTATGAATTATGGCCAGCTATAGTAGAACAGGAGATTAATATGAATGTATGACAATGGTCTCAATGCTGCTCTGATGACTTTGCAAAAGATAAATATTGCTGAAACTTAATAAGCAATCATTGATTAGTCAAAATTAATCCTTGTGTATTTTATGATGGCCATGTTCTTACCTTTCTTGCCTTCTGGTTATATATACATGCATATTTTACCACAATTAGTTTGTGAAAACTTAAGCAGTTCTAGAAGGATGGACCTTACTTTTTACTACACGTTTGGAAGGAGAGACTTAACTGCCATTATGATAGATCCACACACCAAGTTCTAGGTCATTTTTTGTCAATCAACATGACCTCTACTGGTTTGCTGAATAACACGGGTGATAATAGGTCTTGTAGTAAGCTTGCATACTTGTAAACATCCATATCTTATCATGATCTCCTTTTGTTGGGATATGGAAGTGTGACCACTGTCACTGTCACTCAAACACATTAATTTTCCGAAAAAATCTTCAATATATATATTTTCAATTTCTGTAGTGCTTGTCTCACATTTTCTTTTTACAAGTCAGAAACTACTTTCACATTCTAAAATCTGTGAAATCAATCCTTGTATGGGACATGGAGATGTAGAAAACATTTGAATAAAAAAACAAATAAAGATGTAATCCCCATTTTCTTTGATGCTACCTATTCAATTTTTAAATGTTTTAAACCTAGGCACTAAATCATTTGGCTGATTTCAAACCTAATTTGTGGTTGAACTATTTTTTTCGTTGACATACTCTCAAGGCGCTTTACCTTGCACCTTTAAGAAATGATTATCCAAAAAAGTGAAGTGAAATGGCATTGTCAGGCTATTTTGTAGTTAGCTGTTCAGTATAGCGTTGTTTTTCCGTAATTGTTCTACATGTAACATGCCAGTAAGTTTGGGTTGTCTGTATGGTATAGGTGTGAATTCTTTATCAGTTTCTAGCCCGGCAATTGACATGTCAGCCTAATCCCTCTAGCGTACATGCTACAGTACTCATGTCACTCCCGTCATAGATGCTGCTTAAAGTATACATTTTCCTCAACTTGTTTAATCTGTTACCAAGAATCGAATGCATTAGGTTCTCTTTTAAGTTCTGATATGACAAATTGGTGTGAAATGTTTCCTAAGTCCATTTCTATTGGAACAAAAGGTGATAATGCTCACTTAAGACGACCTAGTATCAGCGGTCCTGGCTAGATATAAGCAGGTAAATTACGAGGGACGTTTTGCCCTAGCACAATGACCCTTTATACGAGGGAGGTCAGGCACCAACGGGGCATTTTGCACCCGCGGAATTGACCCCAAGACCTATTGGAGCAGCCACCTATGTAGTTACTAACTGTGCCAAGCCGTGAGGGCTTCATAAGTCCATTTCTAAAACCTTAGGAACATGGATCTTGTGGAAACATGCTTTAATTTTGGAAAGTACCCTAACATCATTTGTCAGATGCAACAAAATCTTATGTAATTCTAAATATAGTTGTTACTTGTAGATCTGGGTTTTTTTTTTGTCCAATATGATAAATAAGCAAATCTTAATTTCGTATGAGAACGTATTCATTAATTTGAAGACACCCCATACCATGCTACCTATTCCCTTGGTTATCATGTGATGAGTTTATTGTTATTATGCTCTTCCGTGATTTTCCTCTCGTGATTTGGTCATGGTCTAAGCCTGACCAGAGATTGTTAGATTATGGTTTTGGTTCACGTGATCAGAAATATTGTTATTAGTTCACCGATCAATCGGAGAAAAAAATTAATCTAATCTACAGTTCGTATGAGTATTTTTTTATTATATAATGGTTATTTGCAAGGTTCAAAATTCCATTCAGTGCTAGGTATAGTTTGCCAACCTCAACTGTTCTATTTGGTGGTTGGCTAGAATGGTTCTATTTTGGTGTCAATTGACGTACCATATGTCTGAGTTTGTGTCAGTTGACACAGACAAAAGGGGGCAGGAAGACTGGAAGAGGATGAAAGGAAGATGATTTGCTCTTGTCCCACCTGACTGCCCGCCGCCTAGCTTTTTGCTCATCTGCTTTCTGTACAGAGAACTTTGCCTGCCTTTCCCAGCCATCATGTTTTCCTGCTTAAGCCTCCTTGATGATTCTCGTTGCTATTTCTGCTTTTGATTGCCTTCCTACGTGCTTCTGTTGGTGTTTTGAGCTGGAGACTGTTTCAATGCACTTCTGTCTCACCACCCAAATGACATGGTGAGACAGAATGATGCTTTAATCATATGGTTAAATATCGTGTAATTTATTCAAGATAAGATGCATAAATTTGAATTGTGATTCCAATTAAATGATCATTCTTTAGAATCAAAATTCACCTTATGAAAAAGTGGTTAAATAGCTTTGACAGAGCCCTGGATAACAGATTTGAATATTTAGTTCAAGTGAGCAATTTCTCTGTTGAAATTGTTGGGGCTCATTTTATAGCATTTGTTTTCAACTTTCTTCTCCTCTAGACCTTTTTGTTTTTCTGAGGACTATACATTTGTTTTCTCTCATCCAGCTGAAGCCCAGATACATGAAGAAATCAGAAACCTTCCAAAGGGTTTGTACTTGGTTGCACATGAACCAAGTTCTGTCAGTAGTCTACCAGGTTCACACATCCGAGGCAGCACATTAAGAGCATCTGCAGCTGGTAATAAGGAAGTTGATCTTCTTTTGCCTGGCACAGGAAGGTACATATTAACTTTTTTCAATCTTCTTGTCTACTATTCACATGTAGCCTTTTCCAATTAACATGTATTTAAACATGTCTTAAAAACCTCAATAAAAATTCATGTCAGTTCAGTAGTAGTAGAGATAAAATGTAAAATATCATAATGAATCACTTATATGAGCTAATGAAGACTTCACATTAATCTTTAAAGAAAAGGCTGATCCAAAAATATATATACTGGATATTAATGTTAACTGACATTTGAAAGACTTGAAAACCATAAAGAACTCACCTTGTATCTAGATAACAGAATGGATGATTTCTCATGTACAGAGAATTACCTGTGTCGTATTCTTGGCCCATTCCCATAACTGTTTGAAGTCTGAACATATAACTTTCCAGTGAAGCCAGAACAAACCGTATGCCAAAGGTCATTTTGGTTTAGACAAAAAAAAGTAGCCATAGATTTCTAGTATTTTTGACGATCAGACTGTAATTATTCTATTTGACAAATAGCTGTAGAAATATCAGTTGGAGATCTTCCCAACTGAGTTTGTTGGTTTCCTGATCCAATATCCATAGTTGAAAAGAGGGTGTTGCCCTAAGATGTTGATTTTTTGTTTTCTAGTAGACTGTCACAAGTGTCATATAGCAAGATGCTCAATGCTTTCACTTGCTCACCATATCTTTCTTCTACTATTTTTACTTGCATCAGGGTCTACGTACCTATGAAAATGGGCATTACCTGGAACAATAGAAAAAAGTTTAGTTGAATGAATCTCACATGCATTAATGCTGCTAGCTGTAGTAACTTTTGCTTGTTAGAATGTTCCAGTCTACGATTGTTTAAATTTCATGCCAATGTTCTTAGATATTCCAAGTCACATCAGGTCTTGTATTGATATTTAGTGAGTGTTTGGAGTTGCTAATCATCCAGTGTTTTGAGCATACTCATCTTATATACTGATCAGCCCTCCTGTGGTTGTATTTGGACGGATTATAATCTTGTCAGTTTTTCTGTAAGCATAGATTGTGGTATTTGAAAATAACACTGAAAGAAACAAAGGAAGGCAACCTTATACTGCATGCATACAGATTAGATTTTATTACATCTACTAATAGTGTCATTGTGGTGCTGTTGGCAAAGATATCTAATAATCAATACAGGTTGCGTGTACAATTAGGAGTTAACATGCCAGCTCAAGCTAATTCGAAGCTCCTTCACAACGGGCTACTTGATTCAGCAGAAACTGGTCCCATTGAAGTCTATGACGTCGTTCTCTATTTTGGAATCATCGACATATTGCAGGAATATAACATGACCAAGAAACTGGAACATGCCTGCAAGTCACTCAAGTATAACCCCCTGTTGATTTCTGCTATTGAGCCAAAGATGTACTCAACGCGGTTCATCAGTTTCCTGAAGGAAGTTTTCCCAGAATAGGCTCTATTTAGAGGAATCATGGAGGAGTCCTGTATTGGCACAGAGTTGATGGGTGAAAAATTGGTCAACAACGTGTGCTCGTGTATTCTTTTTCCTGTCGACTGCCTGCAGCATATGCCATAACCCATTAGGTTACAGCTTTGGCTGTGAATCAATGTTCTCAATCATATTGGCGTTTCGTGTATCCTTGGAGTTTGGCAAAGATTTTCAAGAAATTTACACAGCTTCAGTCAATGCAATTAATCAACAGAATGGAGAGTCCATGAACATCTTGTCATCGTCCAAACACAGTGGTTTTCTCCAGCCAGGATGATGTTGCTTCAGTGAGATTAATCAGTGTTTCCCGATCAACCATCATGTACCATGAGCTGATAAAGTGATCCATGAGAATGTTGAGGAATAACTCCTGATACACCAACAATTCATTTTGCTCACGTTCTTTCTGTTCCTTGATCTATTTTATAGTAGAGATGTGGAAGTCTTCATTTTAAGAAGAAAACTACAACCGCTCGCGGCTTGTTGCCGGATCTGTACGAGTGTTGTAAAGTTCCAATGAGTTGAGGATTATTATAACTGTTCATTTCATTCATGAGTGAGTTCAAGTTCCTTCTCGATTTGTTATGCGAGAAACTTGTGCCACCCAAAACAGAAAGCCTCGTTTAAGCACATTGGCGAGGCTACTAAAATATGGACGGTGTCATGGTGCTGGTAACTCAAATTTGGATTCCAAATAAAAAAAAGACAGGTATATCTGCATCATTTACCTTTTTTAAGGTATTTGCACAATTCTGCATTTTATAAGATAATGACATCTTTCGATTTTCACAAAGCTTAGTTAATCTATTTAGACTATTTTACCATCCCAGAGAATGATTAAGGTAGAGATGAAATATGAATGTGTATATTAACAAAATGGACAAGACGATTTTTTTTTTATATATCAAATTTAAATGAAATCCTCCTCTACTGATAAATGGGTTACATATGTAATAAGTTTGCATGAACTTTAATAATATTTAAGCCACTTAATTAATCTAAACTAGCACTTCATTTGATAAAGTGGTCTGCTTATTTAGCTTCTTTATGTTATTTATTAAATATTAATATTTTGCTAAAACTATTTTCCCACGTTTCGTCGCAAAAAAGAGCTCGTTTATCCGCTGTACTTGGCAGTACGTGGCGCCGCAAGCTCCATGCTCGTAGCCATGGCGTTTGCTCCGACCCCCCTCGCTGCTCCCTCTGCCTCCATTCAGACCCCGCCGAGAAGCCTCTTCCTGTGCCACCCTCAGCTTCCATCTCCCCTTTCCTCGAGCAGGCTCAAGGAGACGAGCGTCGCCGCTCCCCTTGAGTTATCCAGCTCCGCCTCGCTGAGATGGAGGGCTGGGGTTTCCTTCTTCCCCTCGTTCCTCAATAAGAAGGCCAGGTCCCGCGAGGAGATAAAGGAAGAGCTTCTTGCGGAAATCGCGCCCCTCGATCGTGGTGCTGAAGCCACTGACGAAGACAGAGAAAGGATCGATCAGGTTTCGTCTTTATCTTGAATAGCTTGTTATAGGAAAAATTTGAATAAGGTTTCTATCGCTTCTGTAGTTGCATTACCCGACTCAGTTCATCAAGGAATGGCGGTGGGTTGGATTTCTCTATAATTTCTTTCCCTTTTAGAAAAGAATAACATATCACTCGAGATTTATAAGATTTTTCCTCCAATCAAAGTAGCTCGGCGTAATTTGAAATCCTTTCACATCTTTCTTGGTTTCACTTCTGTCTAACAAAAAGGATTAAGTCTTAAGATCATTGTAGAACTTTAGATGATATACCCCACACAGCTCTCTAACACTGCTTGATTCATTGTCTTTTATTTGTGGGCTAAACTGAAGACCCTTACCGTTGTCTTTATATAGTGTAATAAAGATGTAAGATGCACCACCTTTAACAGACTGAACTCTTGCTGTTTGTGATGGTCAGATAGCATGTGAGATTGAAGCAGTTAATCCGATTAAGGAGCCTCTCAAATCAGATTTGTTGAATGGAAAATGGGAGCTTATATATACAACTTCGAGATCAATTCTGCAAGTCCAGGTAGATGGTGTATGCTGAGATTTTATTTCCATTTGTCAGTCCCTAGTTACTTTTCTATGTATTTTGGTCTGTTATGACTGCTCTGTTCTTTTTCATTGTTTTCACTGTTTGATTCTTCTTCTTTTCTTTCATTTTTCCATAAGGCTGATATATGCTTATGGGTCTCGTATGCACTCTTCCCCTTGGGAAATTTTTTGTTAGCCACCATGGTAGTCACCCCTTTGGAATTAGCCACCCCAGTTAATAAGCACCCCTATGCTAACCTACAGCAATCCTTTCAATTAATGCTTTCACACAATTTATATATTTGGTGTGGAATATCAATTTCTTCTCTCTCATCATCAAATTTTATATATTTTCCCTGATAATTAAGAATTTACTATAGTAGGTGTTAATGTGTTATTCCTGTTGTGTTTCATTTGTTGTCTGAAAGTTGCTATGCCACTTTAAGAAGTTATTTGAGCACTGACAATGAATTCTCTCAGAGACCAAAATTTCTACGACCCAATGGAAAGATCTACCAAGCAATTAATGCTGATACCTTACGAGCTCAAAATATAGAGACCTGGCCCTATTTTAACCAGGTGATTCTTACTTTAAATTTAGCGATATTCTTGACAGGGAAAAAGATGTTTAAATTCTCTGAAAGGAAATGACAGTTCATGTCAATAGAACAGTCCATATTCACGCAGTTAATGCATGGACGTAAGAATCAGAATCTAGTACGTATGGTTCTTATTCTGCAAAACAAATTGTGCATGAACTGACAATTTTGATTGCGGTTGGCATTGGAACAATCATTTTGAGAAATTTGGTTTATTGTAACTAGCAGAATTTCAATTGTATCTATATATACATAAAATAAACCTTGTTTATATACTGGCTCATAACAATCATCTGCATTAGAAATGACCTCATAAGTATCATCTTTCTATCCTAATCTTGTTCCTTTGTCTCATGCACTGAAAGGAATTGATCCATTTTCTATCATCTTTGTAAGTTGCAAAAAAGGTTTCATGCATGTACAATCAACTTTTCTTTTTAAGGAACCATTTTCTAACTTTTTCTAGCTTGCATGGATTTTATATTCAGAAAAATTTAAGATAGATATTAAAAAAGAAACTAATTTTTTTGGTACATGCTAATAAAGCATACTGTTCAGAGTGAATTATGGTTTTTATCATGATCTGATATTGCTGGTAGGATATTAAGAAACTTCTATGAACTTTCTTCTAGTTACATGATTGAATTGTTGAACTCGATCCTGTAGTACACCTTTACAAGATTTACTTTTGCAGGTAACTGCTAACTTGACTCCCCTAAATGCTAGAAGAGTGAAAGTTCAATTCGATACTTTCAAAATACTAGGATTGGTGAGTAAATTTCTCATACTATGCCTTTGCAAAACGACAAGGAATGTAGTCCTTAGTCAACAATTTCTGCAACCTCAGTTTGATTAATTGCTCAGTTTAAATTCGGAGTTGTTGAGGTTGAACCTAACTTGTAAACAGTTGGTTGCTGGGTTAGTTTGGTTTGAATAGAATTAGATTTGATGTGATCTAAAATTGAGATTTAATTTAGAAATGATAACCCATAGGTTTTCTTGACATATGTACATTATTTTTCATTTTATAGTTTTAGTTTTGATTTCTAACCAATAGCTCATGAATATACACACATATTGGGCTGGTAGAAATTGGTCATGCCATTGTTTAGGCTTGTTTCTAATATGTTATGCTTGCGTTTCTGATCTTCCAAGACATCTAACCAAGGTTTAACACATTGGTTTCTCCTTGATCACAACATTACAACACTGGTTCAATAGTGTCAATACTAGTAGGCACAGGTTAAATCTGTTGACTTGTTGCATTGGTCTAAGAGGATGAACAGGAGGAAGAAAAGGAGATGAGTAAGAAGCAGGAGGAAGAACACGTGGAACATAGTTGAGCCCCTGTTCCTTGGAAGTTCATCTCTATTCTCATTGATCTAAGGGAAGAGCTCCCTTGGCTATCCTCGCTTTTATCCAAGATCAATACCAGATTTGTTAGTCTAAAACCAATTAACTTGTAAACAAAAGGGGAGATTGATCATTGAGGTTACTATTGATTGCTCGAAACACTTGCAACCATGCAAGAACAACAAAAGAGATCAAGGATGCAAAATGCAAGTTAACAAAGAGTGAGGAGAAGAGTTGGGACAAGCTGAAGTCATTGTTTAGTTAGCACTAGGCATCCTGCCCTTTGGGCCAACTAATCATGGAGATGACTACCTGGCCCTATGGAAGTTTTCTAGGATAAATCCGGATGGTAATCTGGAAGTGCTTGCAACTAGCAATCCAACATCTCAGGTTTGCCATCCCACTGGAGCAAAATACCTGCAATGCGTCGTAGTTAGGAATCGAATTGTAAATGTTTGGGAGACTGCATGGGGCCCTGCCACTGCACCATAGCCGGGGGTAGCTGAGGTCATTGTTGTTTCATACTGTGGGGAACTAGTTTCAGATTCATTTCCTCCTGCCTATTGAAACTGAACTGAAATGTTTAAACCATTCATCCAATTGATACAATTTTTTAGCTAGTGTAGGAATAGAAAAATGGGAAAGAGATAGTAAATTTGTCAATTTCAAGGCAACCTAGGAGGATTTTCTTGCGGTCTCTGGCCTTCTTTTATTTCATTGACAAATTTTACAACTCTAGAACTGAAAAACTACTATTCGGCGTTTGGTATTTTCAAATAGTTTCTGGTTCTTGCTTAAAAGGCTGACAATTCAGGTCATCATGTAAAAAAATGTTCTTCCAATTCCATGGTAGTATAAGTTCTGGAAAATAAATACTTAATTCTGTTATTTTGAAAATATTGTAGAAGATCGTTAAATTTTCTAAAAGAAACCCAAGGTGATGAAACAGTTTCTATTTGTAATTAGTGTTTGGAGATATTTGTTAGATATACTATAGCGTAGTTTTCTGGTAAAAGATGTTTGGAAATGACTTGTCTTTGGTTTCGTGAGATAATGGATCCCGTAAATCCTCTCTTCGTTTGTGCACAGGTTCCAATAAAAGCCCCTGGAAGAGCCCGCGGTGAATTGGAGATTACTTACTTGGACGAGGAGATCAGGTAATTTTGCCATTCGAATCTTTACAACCTCTCGAGTTCCAACCTGAAAGATAGTGCCCTTTAATTCTGGGTAAACAAAATATCAAAAAAGAATACTGCAACATGAACTTAAACTTTTTTCCTTAACACGCACGTTATTTATGTTCAAAGATGCTTATACATTGATCATTTTATTCCTTAACATGACTCAAGGACCCACGAATTGAGAATGTCTGGATTAGCATTTTCTAACTAGACACGAGCATGACAGGGTTGTTTGTGATGATGAGAGATATCAGATAAATTGTTGGATACACATCAAGGTATTTTTGCTCTATAGTCATTTTCACAGTGTGCACACGCACGCAGAGCCAACTATGGATGGGCTTGGCTATTTTTGATAATGCTTGGGTTGGGTAACTACGGGGGTGCGTGGTATTCACTTCGCGAGCATTAGGCCTATCGTCACTAGTTAGAGCATTTAGAATTGTCTGTTCATTCTAAATGTTGCCTGAGGTGTTCTTGTTCGGTTGAATCCTGAAGCTGCATGCACAGCCTGCACTACGAGTTAATGCTTTCTTTGCAGGGTTTCTAGAGGTGACAAGGGGAACTTATTCATATTGAAGATGGTTGACAGGTCATATAGAGTTCCACTTTAATGATACAAAGTATGTTTGACTTCACCTCCTCCTCCACCTCTCCTTCGTTAGTTTTCTTTTCTTTTTCTCTTCCACAAATTACTACTGGGGAAGTTATCCTTTCAAACTTACCTGCTAAGGTGCATTACTGTATTGTATACGAGGAGATTGTGACATTTAATGAATACCATGGAGCTCTTTTCTCCTACAGGTCTAGTTGCCTTATCATGTATGATGGCGAACTTAAAAAGGATTCCCACTCGCGCGCGCACCATAAACAAATCCAACAGACAGAGATGACAGGAAGATCTACGTATGAGAAGCAGGCCGATCGAGATGTTTCAAGTCAAAATTGGCTGCGAATCATGACGCCATTTTATATTTATATATATTGAAGAATACAAATGGCGATCCAACGGGTTTGAACCGTAACAAAAGCATGAAGGCGACGGAGCGAGGGAAAGGATTAGGTGCAGGCTTTTGCGTACGACGCCGTCTCTCGCTACGCCATTCTCCTGTTGCTGTTGACACGACACGCACGAGGAAGGACGGAGAAGAAGCATAAGCGGTGGCCTAACGGGCCCCCCTGTACGGACCTTGACTAGAAGGCAGCGCCAGTGTCTGGCTGGCTTGTTGGCAGGGGCCGAGCGGGATGAGCAGCTCTGGTTTGGGCAACAAACCTCGCCGGGATGCGTGCGCCCGCCATCCGTCATTCCACCCGTTTCCAGCGATCCCACGCCACGTTCTTCTTTATCCAAATCTATTCTAAATAGGAATTCTCTGACAGGGATATAAATTCAAATGCCTGCTGTATGTATATATAGCTATTAAGTTATGGACGTCGTCCCCGCCTTCCTGGTTTTTGTTAAAGACAGGACGTGCATGCCTATTCAAGGTTCTCGATCCTTTTTCTGATAAGACGGCTCGAAAGAGACACCAACAGTTAACTTTTCCACAGTAGTTTTGTTCCCATGGCGGTTCTTGTTTACTGTTGGCAGAGAGAGAGAGAGTCTGTTTAGTCAATTTCTACTGCGTGCAAATTATGGAATACCGGCACTAGCCTAATTGTATCATATTATCATTCAGTAAATCTAACTATTAGTAATGAATGACCACTACTTGAGTTAGTGGTTCGCTCGCTCAGAAGGTAACTTGTTGCCTCTCACCGTTTGAGCTTTTCTACTGGCGGTCTTCTTCTTCTCAAGTTCCTTGGCTTTCTCACTCGACTGCACTGACTCTTCGCTCGAAGGGCACTTGTTGCTTTCATCTCAGCTTCTTCGCGTGAGGTACGTCGATGCTTCTTTATTGTTTAGCTTGTTCTTAAATTTAGCTTCTTCAATTCCATAGGCTTTGGTTGGCTTTTTCTTCCATTGAATTGGATTACGTAGGCTAAGTGAGGAGTTTACCTAATGCCTTAAGATTTAGCACTACTGTTTGAGACTGCATAATCTGTAAATAAAACTAGGAATACAAATCGGTGTGAAGCTATGAACGATCGAACTGTGAATGTCGTCTCACATGCTTCTCCAGATTACAGCATCAAACAAAAAATAGTTAAGGGAGTAGAGTAATTAAGGAAAAGATTCTGAATCCATGAATTAGACCTTGTGTGACGAACGCCTATTATGAAAGTCGATTTAGTTTCATTTGTAGCTAAGTACATGAATCACAACAAATGATCTCTCTTTTTTAAAGGAAAAAAAGAGGAGATAATAGTAGCTCAATGGTCGCCATGGCTATTGAGAAAAAATGGTAGAATCATTGATGGTGGCTGAAAAGAAGGGAGAGGATTTTGGAGCCAAGTCACTAGAGATTAGGAGGGAAGTATGAGGAGACAACAAAAAGAAAATATTAATATGATGAATCCATTAAAAATGCATAGCGCGAGATTTAAAAAATATAAAGGTACGGTTTGTCCTAATTAATTTTAAGAATAATTCTAAATATTGATTATGTTTATGTATTAACCCTTAATTTAAGGTGATTACTGTTGGATAAACTTAATTATGTATGTAAAATAAATAAACTTTCCTCTTATCATCCACGTATTTGGTTTCTATTGGAATGACCGACCACTCAAAAGCAATAAAGTAAAAAAATTAAAATTGAATTATATTCCTCGTCTGACCATGAAATTTGTTTGTTAATTAAATAAAAATGCCCTCTGAATCATTTTTGTCTACCAAAGCTTCTCCTTCTCCTTTCTTGAAAACCATTAACTTTAATTTGTTGGATGAATTTTAGTCCTATTTGATAAATTCATCCTTATCGTTGAGAAATAACTGTTTAGGACGATATCAAATGAAAGAGTTTCAAAATCTTACCGTTAATTAAACTCCTCTTTGATTATTCTGCTCAATATCCAAACAACCAACTACTGATCACGAAAGAAGAACAGGGATGCTGTAGTCTATTACTCCTAGAATAAGAGGCATAGCCATCAACAATCCTTGCCACAAAAGAAGGCTATCAATTACTTTTAGAGTGAGGAAGATGGAAAAGATAAGGTTTAGTTCTATCCTATGTCATGGTATGTTTGAGATAATCGAGTGAGCAAGACCAGATTCTAGAGACAAAGGGAAGACACAAACTCATAGTAGTTGGAGGGATTCACAATTTCTGACTTGGTAGGGATCACAATGGATGAATAATTGTTATGTTAGCAATGGGATATGTATAGAATTCAAAAAATAAAGTATGATAAGTTGTTTTTTTCACTCTAAATTCCATAATTCATAGTTAATATACTTTACCTATTGTGGATGTAACCAGACACTCATCTCCCCATATATTGCACGGGATTGTTGTTGGCACTTTTTTGTTGTGTTGTGTTGGTGCTTTTTTGATATCTGAGTTGTCACACATGACAATGATGAGCTTCACCGTCCGTGCAAGAATTATAATTAATTCATGGAACGTTGTGGAAAAGTATGTGCATCGCCCCTAGACAAGTGTAGAACTTTTTTCCATTGGCCAATCATGTATTTAGATATGCACTTGACATTATATATAATGTTATAGATATTGATTGGGACTCCTACGAGCAATTGATTTCAATATCATTTTAAGTGGATAATACTAGTCGAATGTTCATTCCATATAGTTCACAATACTATAATCTTTGCCTTCATTGGTTGACACAGTTAGTACATGTATGTGTGGTTGTTCCAATAAGTCTTGGGATCAATTCCTAGCGGATGCAAAATACCTTGTTAGGTGCCTGACATCTCCTATATGTAAAGGCCTGATGCGTTAGGGCAAAATGCTCTCCGTAATTTACCTACTTGTATCTTGTCGTAGGGCTGAAGATACTCGACCGTTTGGGGGATGAGCAATATCACCTTTGCTCCAATAATACTATAATATTGATAAAGATATCTCTTTAAATAATGTATAGATAATCTATGAAATTCCTATTGAATGTTTATGCTTATAAATCTCTTCATGTTGAACTTGCACCCCTTATATGTACCATCAAATCATTAATGGAAACTTGTTATATATAGTAGTTGTTTTTTAATTGTTTTTTTATAACTATATGAAGCTTTTTCGTATCTTATGCTTAACTTGTTATATATATAGAGGGAGATTAGATTGGGGACAACATTAATTGTTTGATCCACTAAACGAATTAATAACTTACTAAGTCATCATCTAATATACATTTAATAAGTGTGGAATTTTGTCCACAACAAAAAACACAAGAAACAACTTGTTTTACAAACTGATCTTATTGTAACATATAAGTGCTCTTCTTGGTTTATTGCAGAACCATATAAGTCAATTTTTGGTGAATGTTGATTCAGAAGCAATTAATGTGATTTCTCTACTTTTTAAATCATCTGACTAGAACTTTTCAAAGCATTAAACTTTACTATTTCTACAGTGGTAGAGGTTTGACACAATAAGTAAAGCAAGACCTCGAATAGCACACCCAAGCTATATCATGTTAATCAAATATTGAAAATAGTCACAATGAAAAATATTTTACATGCGAAGACTTAAAGATGCTTGATTTTGTATTTAAGAGATTATCATAATAACATGGGAATTTAGGTTACATAGTCCTAATTTTAAATAGATTATTTAATTTTACTCTCGTTTTGAATGATGAATGAATAACCTTGTGTACCCTCATATTCTTCGTGGTTTTTTTAGTGATGTGTTTTTTTTCTCACTCTTTTAAATGTGAATTCCTTGATAATCACTCCGCTTTTTCTCTTCTTGATGGGGATTGCTTATAAAAAGAATGGTTCTTCTTCATTTGGTTGGGCTGTTTACTATAGCATCGATTACTATCTCATCATTCATTATTTTTTTCCCTCCTACATCGGGTGTTAGAAATTATAGCATCTCGCCCCAACTTTGATATTCTCTTGATAGCTAGTTTCCATCTTTCTGATTCTTTTATTGTTGCTTGATCAGGAATTTTAGATCTAACTACTGTTTCTCATATAATCTATCAAGTTCTTAAAGGTAGGATCCTTGAAATAGTAAAGTTGTTGAAAGGAGCTTTGATCTTATCACTAAGATGACACATAATTCCTACTCTTTCTTTATGAAACTTCAAAATGGTATTTAATTTTTGTGATAATTTTAATGTTATACCAGTGCTTTAACTTCAGTAACATATTACTGAATTCTCACAAGAATTCTTCTTCATGCATGATTATGAAACAGAACTCTGAGATATCCTGTACGCAACCAACTCAATATAATCTTCTTATCAAGCAAAAAATGGATATCAAAAATCAGTTATTAGCTAATGTTTTAAGAAGATATAGATATTTCCTTATTATGATGCAAATGAAGTTTGCTGGATTTAAAGTGCTAAGCTCTATGCTCATAAATGTTCTCACATTTATTAATGTTCTCTGTGCATCCAATTATTATAAAGCTAAGAATTCTGCTGGATGTTTGTGATGGACATTTTGTTCGAGAAGAATATTTCTACTGACTAATTTTATCTGTTTAACGATAAACCAACCATGATTTGCACATCTGGATGGTGAAGAAGTTCCTCCAGCTCTTTAATATCTTCCAGACTTGCACAAATAGGTAAATTGTCTCCTCCCTCACCAATCTGCTGATAATATTCCTGACAACAAATTAAACACTAAAC